>JASVEL010003652.1:0-146788 GCA_032618575.1 Nicotiana noctiflora | reverse complement strand
TGACCTAATTTTCACAGAGTATATTATCCTAATTTGTAAAAAAATATTAGTCTTGTATATAACTAATATACCGGTAATTTATAAAATATTGGAAACTAGGACCTAATGAGAAATGATCACACGAAATTAGTAATCATATATACGAACGAAACCTCTAGTTCTTATACTGAAAATACTCCCATAGTTTCCAATATGGGACTATGATACTTATGAACGTATGGGCGATATATCATTGGAATACATGTTTCCATATGACTAAGATGCTATAACTAAACACATTGGACTAATTCTAGGTAATGACCGTATATAACTATATATGATAACTTGTGAGTCCTAGGCACCTTTTGAATATTCAATCCGATCGTATTATTTGATATATACGGTCCTATCTAAAAATTATTCCCTATTTAAGTACTTTAAATGTTATTCATGATATATTTATAGCCACAGGTATATTAATTTGGTAATAGTCTAATCGTATTGCTACAAGATTTAAGGGTTTAGATATAAGTGTAGTAAATCATTTTATATTTGTCATATGCAAAAAAAATTAAGAACAAACGAAAAAGAAGAAGAAATAGAAAAAAAGAAGTGGATAACAAGAAAAAAGAACTTATGTGGGGATAGTAGCGTGCGTTGGGCTTCTGAAGCCCAAATGTCCTTAATAATGGATTGCTAAGGCAGTGTGAGGCCCAGGACCCAATGAAAAATAATGGGTACGATTACCATGAGTGGTTGTAGTGTCATATGATTTCACATGATATAGGATACTACGATCATAATTTACAGCATGTTTTACTTATGTTGGTCGTGCTGATTACGATGTACCTTTCCATAATATTGACGGAAAAAAATATGGTATTCTACGGGGTAAACCACATAAGTGCATTCATAACCTGTCGCACGGGACTTGCCTAGTGCGATTTACAATCCTTGTGCGATTTGCAAGCTGTTATACAGTAGGAGTTTACCCAGTGCGCACAAAGTGCTGGTTATACTAGGCTACAATGACTCTTCCGCTAAATATTAAAATTGTAATTTGTGCTAATTACATCAATCGCCATAATATACGTAGTCCATTTATAATGTATAACTACAATCGTATTAGTCAAATGGACTTATGTGATTGTCGTAGGCCTACGACAACCGCATAAGTCCATTGGACTAATAAGATGTCACGACCCCGAATCCGGTCGTGATGGCGCCCAGCACATTGCTAAGCCAGCATGACCAATCAATATTAACAACGGAGCTAGAAGTTCTCTTTAACCCATTTAAGCATTTCAAAATATGAAACAATAGTAATACTTATACCAACAGCGGGGAGACCAAGTCCCAAAATATACTAACTCCCATAGACCGAAGGGTCAAGAGTCATGAGCCTCTACTGAACACGAGTGTATAAAGGTTTACAAGATACCAAGTGCGGAAAGAAATGTCAATACAAAATCAAAAGACAGTAGGAAGGAATATCGGGTCATGCGGACTCTGCAGCTACCTCGTATATCCCACAGATGTCGCCTCGCACAGCTACTGGATCACTGCTGAGAGGTACCTGGATCTGCACACAAGGTGCAGGGAGTAAAATGAGTACTGTCAGACTCAGTGGTAATAAACAAGGGTAAGACAGCGCAGATAAGAAATCCGCAATAAAGCACTATGTAAAACTATAATCAGCTACCCTGTCATAGAATCAATATTCACTGTACCTGTACCAACAAATACCAATAAATAGCATAACAGCTAGCAGATGTAGCTAAATGCAATGCAATGCATGATATGACCGCTACGGCGCGTAGCTCGACTCCAATTTTGGGTACCCGTGCTCACTGTGGGGGTTCAGACTCCGGAGGGGCTCCTACAGCCCAAGCACATCTCATAGAGATATTCCTGCGGCGTGCAGTCCGATCCAACATATATCTCGCTGCGGCGCGCAGCCCGATCCACTACTAGTCAGCTAATATGCAGATACAGCCTCGCAGGCTCAAAAGTAGTTTTTGAAAACTCTTTTATCATTTTTCAGTTGGAAAACAGTAATATCAAGTTCCAGAGATTGGAAATAGCATAATAACAGAAATAGTTGCGGACTAGTAGTAAACTAGCATGTCTATATGATAAGACAATGATAACGATCCTCGCGGGATCCAATAACTGGCTCACGGCCCACAAGTATACTCAACCGCCCAAGAAGGGGTTCAACGGCTCGAGAATAGCCAATAATACAGTATCAACAAGTCGGACTAATATATAGTCTCCAGTTCATGATCGACCCCGCACTCTCAAGAGTGTGCGTGTCTCGCCGCTATACAGCGTCACAAAGTGGTATACCGGGGTTTCGAACCCGCCGGTCATCACCCACATCTATTACTCACCTCAATACAGCGCGACGACTATTCCGCAATGCCCTTGCCACGAGAATCAAGCTCCGCACGCGTAGAATCTGATCAAATACAGTAGAAATACAACAAATTAGGCCAATGGGACGACACCCAATCAATATAACTCAATTTACATCAAAATTCCCAAAGTTGTCAAAACCCGACTTTCGGTACGCTTGTCGAAAAATTACAAAAGTCACATATTCGGTACCCTCATCTCGATACGAGTCTAAGCATATAAATTTTACCAAATTCGGACTCCATTTGGCCATTCGAAACCTTGATTTTCTAAAGTTCAAGCCTAGGGCTAAATCCTCCATAAATTACCCCAAATTCCTCCATTTTCATGATATAATTGCATAATATTACCAATACTAATCATAGTTTAAGTCCATAGTTGATTACTTGATGATTTCCCTTGAGTTTCTCTTCAAAATCGCCCAAATCGCCTCTAAAGCCGAGACCCAAATGTGTGAAATGTTCTGAAATTTTTCTAACTTCTCATACACTTAACGTACAGCGATTTTCGCTTCTGCGGATAAAATTTCGCCCCTGCGGAACCGCTTCTGCGACCTTTTGGTCGCTTCTGCGAACCCAGGCCTATTTGGCCATTTCCGCACCTGCGATCCAAGGACCGCCCCTGCGGGTCCGCTCCTGCGGAATCCCCTCCGCCCCTGCGGTCTTTCCCGCTTCTGCGGACAAGAGTCCGCTCCTGCGGACTCGCCTATGCGATCAACTATTCGCTTGTGCGGACTCCTCCATCACGCCTTTATCCCACTTCTGCGATCGCCCTCTCGCACCAGCGAAGCCGCCCCTGCGGGCCAGGCTCCGCTTCAGCAGTCGCCTCCGCTTCGCGCCTTCTTGTCCGCTCTTGCGGACTCGCTCCTGCGCTCCCTTTTCCGCAGGAGAGGAAACAACAGAACAGACTCAAAAACCTGCAATTTTCCACATTTTCTCCCGTTTAACCATCCGTAATCACCCCGAGGCCCCCGGAACCCCAAGGAAAACCACCAACATACCCCAAAACACGATACGAACTTGTTCAAATCATAACAACACCATCCTAAACATTAAAATGACCAATTACACACGGATTCAAGCCTAAATTCCTTCAAACATTCCGAATTACACAATCAATCAAAAACCCGACCAAACAACGTCCGAATGACCTGAAATTTTGTAGGCACATCCAAAATCACCTAACGGAGCTACTGCAACTGTCGGAATTCCATTCCGACTCTCGGATCAAAATCTCACCTACCGTTCGTATTTCGCCAAAATTCAACCTTAGCCAATTCAAGCCTATTTCTACACCGGGCCTCCAAATTCAATTCCGATCGCTCCCCTAAGTCACAAATCACCTTCCGGAACTAACCGAATCATCAGAATCCGATTCCGAGCCCTCTAACCAAATAGTCAACTCCGGGTTGACTTTCCTTATTCAAGTCTCCTTCAAAAAGGCTATATGCCTCATTTTCAATCCAATTCACTCCTAACTCACCCGATAGACTCTAACACTGATATAAAATCATAAAACATGCATTTACAACATAACGGGGTGGTAATTCTCGTGACGACGGGCCGGGTCGTCACATTCTCCCCTCTTAAGCAAACGCTCGTCCTCGAGCGGGTCAAGAAACATACCTGAAGTCTCAAACAAGTGAGGATATCTGCTCCGCATCTCCCGCTCGATCTCCCAAGTGGCCTCCTCCACGGGTCGACCTCTCCACCGAACCTTAACTGATGCAATCTCCTTAGACCTCAATTTTCTCACCCGACGTCCCAAAATAGCAATAGGCTCCACATCATAGGTTAGATCACCATCAAGCTGAATGGTAGTGAAGTCTAATACATGAGACGGATCTCCAATGTACTTCCGGAGCATAGACACATGGAATACCGGATGAACGCTGGATAAGCTGGGCGGCAAGGCCAACTCATATGCCACCTCTCCAACTCTCCTAAGTATCTCAAAAGGACCAATGTACCTGGGACTCAACTTTCCTTTCTTCCCAAACCTCATGACACCCTTCATAGGTGAAACCTTCAACAATACTCTGTCACTAACCATGAAAGACAACTCTCGAACTCTACGGTCCGCATAACTCTTTTGACGAGACTGTGCCGTACGAAGCCTCTCCTGGATCAACTTTGCTCTATCCAGAGCATCCTGGACTAACTCAGTCCCTATCAATCTAACCTCACCGGGCTCAAACCATCCCACGGGGGATCTACACCGCCTGCCATACAATGCCTCATACGGGGCCATCTGAATACTCGACTGATAACTGTTGTTGTAGGCAAACTCGGCAAGTGGTAGGAACTCATCCCACGAACCACCAAAATCAATCACACAAGCTCGCAACATATCCTCCAAGATCTGAATAGTGCGCTCAGACTGTCCATCTATCTGGGGGTGAAATGTTGTACTCAACTCAACCCGTGTACCCATCTCTCGCTGAAATGCTCTCCAAAACTGAGAAGTGAACTGAGTACCCCTGTCGGATATGATAGACACCGGGACTCCATGCAACCGAACAATCTCTCGAATAAAGATCGTTGCCAACCGCTCCGATGAGTAGGTAGTACTAACTGGAATGAAGTGAGCTGACTTGGTCAGTCTATCCACAATCACCCATACAGAATCAAACTTCCTCGCCGTCCGAGGGAGTCCAGTAACAAAGTCCATAGTGATCCTCTCCCATTTCCACTCAGGAATATCAATGCGCTGAAATACGCCACCGGGCCTCTGATGCTCGTACTTAACCTGCTGACAATTGAGGCACCGTGCTACATGTCTGACAATGTCCATTTTCATCTTCCTCCACCAATAGTGATGTTTCAAATCTTGATACATCTGCGCGGCTCCTGGATGGATAGAATACCGCAAGCTATGGGCCTCCTCCAGAATCAACTCACGAAGGCCATCAACATTGGGCACGCATATCCGGCCCTGCATCCTCAATACACCGTCACTATCAATGGTGACATCTCTAGCATCATCATGCTGAACTCTGTCCCTAAGGACAGCCAAATGTGGATCATCATACTGGCGCTCACGAATACGATCATATAGAGATGACCGAGATACAACACAAGCCAATACCCTGCCGGGCTCCGAAATATCTAACCTCACTAGCCGATTGGCTAGCACTTGAACATCATAAGCAAATGGCCTCTCCTCAGCTGGAATATATGCCAAGCTCCCCATACTGACCGCCTTCCAGCTCAAAGCATCGGCTACCACATTGGCCTTCCCGGATGATATAATATAGTAATGTCATAATCCTTTAGCAACTCAAGCCATCTCCGCTGTCTCAAATTAAGGTCTTTCTGTTTGAACAAGTGCTGGAGACTACGATGGTCGGTATACACCTCACAAGACACACCGTACAAATAGTGCCTGCAAATCTTCAAGGCATGAACAATGGCGGCTAGCTCCAAGTCATGAACAGGATAGTTCTTCTCATGCGGCTTCAACTGCCGAGAAGCATAAGCAATTACCTTTCCTTCCTGCATCAACACACAACCTATCCCCACTCTCGAGGCATCACAATAAACAATATATGAACCTGAAGCTGATGGCAATACTAACACTGGAGCCTGTGGTCAAAGCTGTCTTGAGCTTCTGAAAGCTCTCCTCGCACTCATCCGACCACACGAATGGTGCACCCTTCCGGGTCAATTTAGTCAATGAAGAAGCAATGGATGAAAATCCCTGAACAAACCGGCGATAATATCCCGCCAAACCAAGAAAACTCCCGATCTCTGTAGCTGAGGTCGGTCTAGGCCAACTCTGCACCGCCTCTATCTTTTTCTGATCAACCTGAATACCATCACGAGACACCACATGTCCCATAAATGCTACGGACTCGAGCCAAAACTCGCACTTGGAGAATTTAGCATATAGCTTCTCCTCCCTCAATCTCTGCAACACAATACTCAAATGCTGAGCATGCTCCTCCTGACTACGGGAGTAGACTAGAATGTCATCAATGAACACAATCACAAATGAATCCAAATAAGGCCCGAACACACTGTTCATCAGATGCATAAATGCTGCTGGGGCGTTGGTCATGCCAAAAGACATCATAAGAAACTCATAATAACCATATTGGGTCCTGAATGCAGTCTTCATAATATCCGAGTCCCTGATCTTCAGCTGGTGATAGCCCGAACGAAGATCAATCTTAGAAAACACCCTCGCACCCTGTAACTGATCAAACAAATCATCTATGCGCGGTAGAGGGTACTTGTTCTTCACCGTTACTTTGTTCAATTGCCTATAATCAATACACATTCGCATGGAACCATCTTTCTTTTTAACAAATAATACCGGCGCACCCCACGAAGACACACTAGGGCGGATGAAACCCTTATCCAGAAGCTCTTGAAGTTGCTCTTTCAGTTCTTTCAACTCAGCTGGTGCCATCCGATAAGGAGGAATGGATATGGGCTGAGTGCCCGGCACCAAGTCAATGCCAAAATCAACATCCCTGTCCGGCGGCATGCCCGGCAGGTTTGAGGAAAATACATCTGGAAAGTCCCTCACAACAGGTACAGAATCAATGCTAGGAGACTCAGCTCCCACATCTCTCACAAAAGCTAAATACGATAAACACCCTTTTTCAACCATCTTCTAAGCTTTTAGGAACGAAATAACACGGCTAGGGACGAAATCGGTCGAACCCCGCCACTCGATCTGAGAAATACCAGGAATGGCCAACGTAACTGTCTTAGCATGACAGTCCAATATAGCATGGTACGGAGACAACCAGTCCATACCCAATATAACATCAAAGTCCACCATCCCTAATAATAACAAATCTGCCTGGGTCTCCAGACCCCCAATAGATATAACACAGGATCTATAGACATGATCCACAACGATCGTATCACCCACGGGGGTGGACACATGAATAGGCAAATCAAGACTACCACGAGTCGCACCCAAATAATGTGCAAAATAAGAGGACACGTAAGAATATGTGGATCCTGGATCAAATAGAACAGAGGCATCTCTGTGACAGACAGAAATGATACCTGTAATCACTGCATCGGAGGTAACTGCATCACGCCTGTCAGGAAGTGCATAGAATCGCGCCTGGCCTCCACCAGATCTCTCCTCGCCCCTGGGGCGACCACGAGAAGACTGACCTCCACCTCTACTAGCCTGAGATGGTGCTGAAGAGGAGGGCTGATCCCTCTGCTGAGTCCTGTCCCTATGGAGTCGAGGGCACTGTCTCCTCATGTGACCAAACTCACCACACTCATAACATGCACCCGGTGCCGGAGAAGGGTACTGAAGGGAACCCCTCGCCGCAGAAGAACCCTGGGCTGAAGAAGTAGGTGCTGCACTCTGGGCTGGGAGGGCTGAATGAGAAGGTCTAGATGAGCGACCTCTGCTCTGCTGGGAATGCTCTCTGGACGGAGCACCACTGAAACTACCGGAACCACGAGGCCTCTTGGCCTCCCGCTCCTCTCTCTCTCGGCGACGATCCGCCTCAATGGAGCGTGCCATATCAGCAACCTGCTCAAACGATGATGACAGAACTCGCTCGCCGGTCATAAGAATACGGATAGAGTAGTTGAGGCCATCAATGAACCTCCTGATCCTCTCCCTATCGGTGGGGATCATCCATGTGGCATGCCTAGCCAACTGAGTGAATCTAAGCTCATACTGGGTCACAGACATGTCGCCCTGAATCAACCACTCGAACCGGCGACGTAGCTCCTCGCGACGAGACTGAGGTACATATTTCTCTAGAAAGAGAGTAGAGAACTGCTGCCATGTGAGAGGTGTTGCTCTTGCAAGCCTACGCCTCTCAAACTCCTCCCACCAATCAAATGCGGGACCGGTGAACTGAAATGTAGTAAATGAAACTCCGCTGGACTCAAGAATACCAGCCGTACGCAGAGCATCTTCTGACACTTATCCAAGAAACCCTGGGCATCCTCGCCCTCGGTGCCACTAAAATGGGGTGGCTGAAGTCTGCCAAATCTCTCAAGACGACGCCGCTCGTCATCGGGCATAACCTCGAACCATATGCTCTGGAGCCGGAGCCGGTGCACCGGAGGAATAACCGGTGCAACCACCGAGCGGGGACCGCCTCCGGTGTCCGAAGTCCCCGAACAACCGGGTCGGGCGTGCGAGTCTGCAGGGTCCGCCGACCACCTCCCGACCGAGATGTCGCTACGGTAGCGGTAGCCGAAACTACCTAAGACAAACCGAAACACACCGATAATATTCGAGTAAGAGTCTCCCGAAGACCGGGAATAGCAATAGATATAGTATGGCCTTGAACCTGGGGCCGCCGGAGCATCAACCACTAGGGGTTGCTCCTGAATAGGTACAACGAGCGGGTCAGCTGGCACTGCCTCGGCCGCCCTACCTCTAACTCTAGCACGACCGCGCCCACGGCCTCTAACAGGTGGCAATGGAGGTCGTCCACCTCGTCCCGATGCTCGCGTTCTCTCAATCGGCGAGAGAATAGAATATAGAAGTTCGGTTCTCAGAACAACAAGATCGCACGACAGAGTTCAAGAAAAGTGAAGTTTTCCTAAAGGTTCGCAACCTCCCGAGGATAAGTACAGGCGTCCCCGTACCGATCCACAAGACTCTACTAACCGGCTCAAGACTCATGAGGCCTAGTAAACCTAGGCTCTGATACCAACTTGTCACGACCCCAAATCCGGTCGTGATGGCGCCCAGCACATTGCTAAGCCAGCCTGACCAATCAATATCAACAACGGAGCTTGAAGCTCTCTTTAACCCATTTAAGCATTTCAAAATATGAAACAATAGTAATACTTATACCAACAACGGGGAGACCAAGTCCCAAAATATACTAACTCCCATAGACCGAAGGGTCAAGAGTCATGAGCCTCTACTGAACATGAGTGTATAAAGGTTTACAAGATACCAAGTGCGGAAAGAAATGTCAATACAAAATCAAAAGACAGTAGGAAGGAATATCGGGTCCTGCGGACTCTGCAGCTACCTCGTATATCCCACGGATGTCGCCTCGCACAGCTACTGGATCACTGCTGAGAGGTACCTGGATCTGCACACAAGGTGCAGGGAGTAAAATGAGTATTGCCAGACTCAGTGGTAATAAACAAGAGTAAGACAGCGCAGATAAGAAATCCGCAATAAAGCACTATGTAAAGCTATAATCAGCTACCCTGTCATAGAATCAATCTTCACTGTACCTGTTCCAACAAATACCAATAAATAGCATAACAGCTAGCAGATGTAGCTAAATGCAATGCAATGCATGATATGACCGCTACGGCGCGTAGCCCGACTCCAATTTTGGGTACCCGTGCTCACCGTGGGGGTTCAGACTCCGGAGGGGCTCCTACAGCCCAAGCACATCTCATAGAGATTTACTACGGCGTGCAGCCCGATCCAACATATATATCTCGCTGCGGCGCGCAGCCCGATCCACTACTAGTTAGCTAATATGCAGATACAGCCTCGCAGGCTCAAAAGTAGTTTTTGAAAACTCTTTTATCATTTTTCAGTTGGAAAACAATAATATCAAGTTCCAGAGATTGGAATTAGCATAATAACAGAAATAGCTGCGGACTAGTAGTAAACTAGCATGTCTATATGATAAGACAATGATAACGATCCTCGCGGGATCCAATAATTGGCTCACGGCCCACAAGTATACTCAACCGCCCAAGAAGGGGTTCCTCGGCTCTAGAGTGGCCATTATACAGTATCAACAGGTTGGACTAATATATAGTCTCCAGTTCATGATCGACCCCGCACTCTCAAGAGTGTGCGTGTCTCGTCGCTATACAACGTCACAAAGTGGTATACCGGGGTTTCGAACCCGCTGGTCATCACCCACATCTATTACTCACCTCAATACAGCGCGACGACTATTCCGCAATGCCCTTGCCACGAGAATCGAGCTCCGCACGCGTAGAATCTGATCAAATACAGTAGAAATACAACAAATTAGGCCAATGGGACGACACCCAATCGATATAACTCAATTTACATCAAAATTCCCAAAGTTGTCAAAACCCGACTTTCGGTACGCTTGTCAAAAAATTACAAAAGTCACATATTCGGAACCCTCATCTCGATACGAGTCTAAGCATATAAATTTTACCAAATTCGGACTCCATTTGGCCATTCAAAACCTTGATTTTCTAAAGTTCAAGCCTAGGGCTAAATCCTCCATAAATTACCCCAAATTCCTCCATTTTCATGATATAATTGCATAATATTACCAATACTAATCATAGTTTAAGTCCATAGTTGATTACCTTATGATTTCCCTTGAGTTTCTCTTCAAAATCGCCCAAATCGCCTCTAAAGCCGAGACCCAAATGTGTGAAATATTCTGAAATTTTTCTAACTTCTGATACACTTAACTCACAGCGATTTTCGCTTCTGCGGATAAAATTCCGCCCCTGCGGAACCACTTCTGCGACCTTTTGGTCGCTTCTGCGAACCAAGGCCCTTTTGGCCACTTCCGCACCAGCGATCCAAGGACCGCCCCTGCGCATCCGCTTCTGCGGAAACTAGTCCGCTTCTGCGGAATGATCCGCTTCTGCGACCAAGAGTCCGCTTCAGCGGACTCGCCTATGAGATCAAACATCCGCTTCTGCGGATTTTCCCAAGACGGCTCAAGACCGCTTCTGCGATCGACCTCTCGCACCAGCGAAGCCGCTCCTACGGACCAGGCTCCGCTTCAGCGGTCTATCCCGCTTCTGCGCCTTCTTGTCCGCTTCTGCGGACTCGCTCCTGCGCTCCCATTTCCGCAGGAGCGGAAACAACAGAACAGACTCAAAAACCTGCAATTTTCCATACTTTCTCCCGTTTAACCATCCGGAATCACCCCGAGGCCCCCGGGACCCCAACGAAAACCACCAACATACCCCAAAACACGATACGAACTTTTCAAATCATAACAACACCATCCTAAACATTAAAATCACCAATTACACACGGATTCAAGCCTAAATTCCTTCAAACATTCCGAATTACACAATCAATCAAAAACCCGACCAAACAACGTCCGAATGACCTGAAATTTTGCAGGCACATCCAAAATCACCTAACGGAGCTATTGCAACTGTCGAATTCCATTCCGACTCCCGGATCAAAATCTCACCTACCGTTCGGATTTCGCCAAAATTCAACCTTAGCCAATTCAAGCCTATTTCTACACCGGCCTCCAAATTCAATTCCGATTGCTCCCCTAAGTCACAAATCACCTTCCGGAACTAACCGAATCATCAGAATCCGATTCCGAGCCCTCTAACCAAATAGTCAACTCCGGGTTGACTTTCTTTATTCAAGTCTCCTTCAAAAAGGCTATATGCCTCATTTTCAATCCAATTCACTTCTAACTCACCCGATAGACTCTAACACTGATATAAAATCATAAACCGTGCATTTACAATATAACGGGGTGGTAATTCTCGAGACGACGGGCCGGGTCGTCACATAAGATTGTAGTTATAGGAACTTCCGTTTATATATCGTGGTTGTTATTTAGTAATTGAATATTGCATTACTCCCAATCTGTTATGACTACAATCGTATTAGTCAAATGGACTTATGTGGTTGTCGTAGGTCGATGCGTCCTAGTATATGATATTCATTCACGATCAATTACTAAATAACAACCACGATATATAAATGGAAGGTCCTATTACTACAATCGTATTAGTCCAATGGACTTATGTGGTCGTCGTAGGCCGATGCGTCCTACTACAATCGTTAATATACTAGGACGATATGTAACAACATCGGCCTACGACAACCACATAAGTCCATTTGACTAATACGAATGTAGTCATAACAGTTTGGGAGTAATACCAAAACCATTTTATGATTGGATAACTCTTGATTAATGTGGTATGAACTAAATCCAATGGTTACACATCGTTACGAATTTAATAATACTTAATGGTTCGGTATTATTTAGTAGAGTAATAGTTGGTCCTAGGACATTCATAGGTATTGTCATAATTGAACGTATACATGATTCTCGTTCTCGAAACTCCACTCTTTTTCTCTTTCAAACCAGGAGAGGACAAAAGACTTCTTGGTCAAGCCAAAAATATTGCCGACTGGATAGGGCTATCAGTGTTATCTACACTAATTATCCAAAGAATACAATTAATCTCGGAAAAATTAAATATCGCTGTATATTTACATATTAGCCGTGTATTCAGACATGACACCATCATGACCACATGCTGCAAACTATCTTAATGTCTTACGCTGCAAATAATATTTAATACGACAATATAGACCGTTCAATGGGCCTATCTTCCCAATAGCTATGATACCAACTTGTTGTTATAGTCGGTTGACTAGTCATAAATTGTAGCCCATTTACACAATCCGAATGGTCATACGACGATAGAACAAGTAAATACATAGAATATTTACGTTATATGTTTCCAAGCTATAGCCATTTAATTTGGACTACCAAGGTCACAGTATGTACTTACGAATGCGGATGTCGATACTAAGTGGAATATGGATATCCTAATCTAATATCAAGACTTGACATACCGTATAAACTTAGTATGAACTACATAAAGGGCAAATCAATACCTAACGAATAACAAACTGAGAATTATATTGTAAGCCATTTTCATCTCCACCACCCCCTACTATAAGATACTAATCAAATCGTTCACTAAAAATTAGTCTAGGATTGTAAAAGCATATTTTCTATGTAGATGCTCCTAAAGTGTATTTAGATTGTATTTTCTACAGGGATTATATTTAATACTATAATCACATAATATACATTTGACCTAGAATATATATGAATTAACATTTCATTCGTGGGATTTCATTAGGTGGGATGTAATATTTTGTTAATACTGTAGAGTTATATAAGTATTAACTCTACGTGTCATAATCCATTGGAATATGAATAAAAATCTATACGAGTATATGAACGTGTAATATTACTACAAGTATGTAGACCATAACTAAATTTTACAATCTATATCATATAACTTGATAATTCCAAATACATTATCATGCGTCCGATTTATTAATATGACTCCTAAATCATTAATACACTACAATTCTTATCCAATTTACATTACTACATGATTGGATAATCAATATGACATTATTTCATATACCGTTTATATCTACAATGTATATGGTCACCGATTCTGTATTATTATAATTACTCCCTAATTATAATTAAACGGAAGTAATATTCATATAAATAATATTACAATATTATTTATATTCCTATGATTAAATTGGATAACAACCCGAGACTCCCTAGTCACATGGCTCAACTCTACTGTAGTTGATGTGAATAAAATTTAAATATCATACGCCATCTCCATTATGGACTCAATCACCATAGAATACAATATCGTATTAAATAATATATAAATGTATTATTTAAAATACCTACAATCCCATGTATATATAATATGATATTGCGTATATATTATTTTACGCATAATATGGTCATAATTATATCAATGTAGTCCCATCTTACTTCCAATCTGCTATGACTACAATCACATATGAATGAAATACTCCCTAGTATACACGTCATATAAAACAATTAGTATGACATTATTACTCCCAATCTTAGATTTATGTATTTACTCCCAGTCCCGATACGTTCTATGTCATATAATTATGTGTACCTATATATAATTATATAATACACATTGTCACACCCCTTTTTTTACCAAACCATTCACTTAATCCTCTTAAATTAATAAAAAAATTTCGTAAAACGCTTGACAAGGATTTTCAATTAGAAAAGTGACAAAAATTGTGTTTCAAGAGGATTAACTCAGAGTCGCCACCTGACATTTGATTTCGATGTGCCAGGCCACCGTTTTTCTAAAAAATAGTTTT
This sequence comes from Nicotiana noctiflora, assembly GCA_032618575.1. Taxonomy (NCBI): domain Eukaryota; kingdom Viridiplantae; phylum Streptophyta; class Magnoliopsida; order Solanales; family Solanaceae; genus Nicotiana; species Nicotiana noctiflora. The sequence continues at coordinate 132,526 of JASVEL010003652.1, read as the reverse complement.
TTTCCTTTCAAAACACTCGAGACTCTAAAAACTAAGTCTACACTATAGATTTGGGTAAAGGGGTTCATTTGACTCGGGGAGAAGGTGTTAGGCATTCCCCAAGTGTCACGACCCTAGTTCACCAATCGTGAACATGACGTGATGGCACCCAGTCCCCACGACTAGGTAAGCCTAACACGTTGCGGAATATACAAGTTATGAACGTTAAAGATAAGATAACAACGGAATAATATAAATAAAGTGTAATCCGTGCCGCTTGGCACATACACCCGTCAAGAACACACTGTATATAATACCACCAAGACCCGGAATCCCACGGATAACACAGACTAAAAGAGAAAATACAACTGTGGCTCTATGTGTAAAGAGTATCTGTCACGACCCCAAATCCGGCCGTGATGGCGCCCAGCACATTGCTAAGCCAGCCTGACTAATCAATAACAATAACGGAGCTAGAAGCTCTCTTTAGCCCATTTAAGCATATCAAGTCATAAACAACGGTGATATATATATATATCAAACAGGGAACCAAGTCCCAAAACATACCAACTCCCATAGACCGAAGGGTCAAGAGTCATGAGCCTCTACGGAATATACAAGTGTAAATAGTGAATATAACTGTGCACAAGTGTGGGATGATCAGAACAAAATATAGACAGACTGGAGAATCAGGTCCTGCGAACGCTGGCAGCTACCTCGACTGTCCAATAGCTCTCCCGAGCCGCAATAGAATCAACTCTGCTGTAATGTACCTGAATCTGCACACAAGGTGCAGGGAGTCGGGTGTGAGTACTTCCAACTCAGCAGTAATAAAAGTAAATAATGCTGAAGGGAAGAAAACCACGCAAGGCACTATCTCTTGCTACACATTATAGAACTATCATTAAACTTCAAAACACTATCATCTTATTCCTTTTCAGCATATGTGAGTAGATTATTTAGAAATCTCAATTTTTAGCTACTTTTCATAATAATATACCAATACCTGAATACAATCTCAAGCAGTGCAAGTCAGCACTCAAATCAGCCTCTCGGGCTCAGCACTCCTTAACAATTTATACCAGAAGATCTGGTCAATAAAGCAACAAATGCACATGTGCCAGTAAAGTATGAGTGCTAAAATGTTATGCCACGTAGTACACGTAAACCAATGTATGTATGCCATGCAACGCATATGACCGCTATGGCGTGTAGCCCGATCCTTTTGGGTACCCGTGCTCACTGGGGGTGTCCAGACTCCGGAGGGGCTATTACAGCCCAGGCACAATATCAAAATCACACATGCTGCGGCGCGCAGCCCGATCCATATACCACTGCGTCGTGCAGTCCGATCCATGCATGTGTATGCATATGCTCACATAAAATGTCATGCCCTAACATATGGCCCTCAGCCCCAATCAGTCTAACAAATAATCAAGAAAGCCCTACGGGCAACAATATCATATTAGCTCACAGCTAAAAATGTTATTAAGACCTTGTTCAAGTTTTTTATAACCTTATAAAAATGCTCAATAGCAAAATACCATTTTAAAACTTAAATTTAGAATAAAATATGCACAGTTTACCAAGACAAGTGATACCAATTCCTGAAGGATTCAAATAATTGGCACGAAGCCCAAACATGATAATCAGTCCAATTCATTTCAACAATTAGGTGTTATTATTAATTACGCGGGACGGACCAAGTCACGATCCCCAATGGTGCTCTACCCCACGCCCGTTATTCGGCGTGCAAGTCACCTCAACACAGCACTAAGATGTGCAGTCTGGGGTTTACTAACCCTCATGACATCATTTACAAGTATTACCCACCTCGAACCGACGAAAACTCATGCCCGCGATGCCTTAGCTCCTCGAACCGGCATCCACGCACGTCCAAACTAGCCAAAATCAGTACAAATATATCAAAATAGGCTAATGGAGCATAACCCAATCGAAAGAACTAGAAAAATATCAAAAATCACGAAATTTGCAAAACCCGAGCCCCGGGCCCACATCTCGAAAAATTTCGAAACTCATATTTCCAAAACCCTCGTCTCGCCACGAGTCCATACATATAAAATTTACCAAATTCGGACTCCATATGCCCGCTCAAATCGGTATTTTTCTACAATTTAGGCCTAGGGCTTAAACCCACATTTAATCCTCCATTTTCATAGAAATAATCCATGATTTCATGATAAAAGTGTGTAATTAAACCACGAAATTTACCTCCGACAATATCCCGATGATCTCCCAGCTATTTCCCGTCACTTTCTCACTCTAGAGCTCAACAATGGAGGGTCTTGCAAATGAACCCGAAATGAAATGTTTGTGGACTTAAACTCACTGCCAGGGCCGTTTACTCTACGCGATCGCAGCACTGGGCGTGCGATCGCGATGCACAAAAACCTGGCTGCCAACTTTCCTCTACGCGATCACGTGAGCCTGGACGCGATCGCAATGCTCAACTCAGCGACCCTACGCGATCGCATCAAAGGGGTCGCGATCGCACTGCTCAAGAACACGACCTTACGCGATCGCATCGACCGACCCGCGATCGCGATACACCAACACTCAACCTTACGCGATCGCATCACTACTCCTGCGATCGCGAAGAGAAATCTCCCAGCCTCATCTCGATACACTACGCAATTGCGTGGCAATGGCCGCGATCGCAGACAACAAAAACCTGCAATTTTATTGCAGCAAATCCAGCAGCCCCTTTTTGGCTCAAAATGGTCCGTTTGGACCCCCGAATTCATCCCGAAGCCCCCGAGACCCCAACGAAAACTACCAACATACTCCCTAACATGATTCAAACTTGTTCCAATCATAAAAACACTATCCTAAACATCAAAATCAGCAATTACGCACAGATTCAAGCCTAAGTTTCTTCAAAACTCCCGAAATTGACATTCGATCAAAAACCCGACCAAACGACCTCCGAATGACCTGAAATTTTGCAGGCACCTTCAAAATCACGTAACGGAGCTACTGCAACTGTCGGAATTCCATTCCGACCCCCGGGTCAAAATCTCACCTACCGTTCGGATTTCGCCAAAATTCAACCTTAGTCAATTCAAGCCTAAAACTACACCGGGCCTCCAAATTCAATTCCGATTGCTCTCCTAAGTAATAAATGATCCCCCGAAACTAGTCGAATCATCAAAATCTGATTCCGAGCACTATAACTCGATAGTCAACTCTAGGTTGACCTTCCATATTCAAACTTACTTCAAACATGCTATTTGCTTCATTTTCAATTCAATTCACTCCTAACTCACCCGATACGTTCTAACACTGATATAGAAGCATAATATATGTTAATGCAACATAACGGGGTGGTAATTCCCGTAACGACGGGCCGGGTCGTTACATTCTCCCCAACTTAAACAAACGCTCGTCCTCGAGCGGACTCAGAGTTGTACTAGAAGCAACCCAATAGCTGAATGACCTTACCAAGCATATATTCGGGCGATCATACGTCACCCTATCTCACATAAGTTCGAAAACACCATATAGTCAAAATTTCACAGACCATCTGAACCATAAATCACATTGCACTTTCTGAAATCATAGGCCAAATGCAAATCCCATGCCTATACTCAGGATACACTCGAATCCACTGCAATAACCCATATTCACTACTCCGGGTGAGATCATATGATGTATCAAACAACCCAATCACTCGAGACAATAGTCTCTAATCACACAATTTCCTATGATAACCAAATACCAACTGAAAAACCCCTTTTTATTAGATAGAGTCTTGTTCCAACACCTTCATATCATGCCCACGGCAACCGAACACGCGATATACCGAACCCATCTCTCAGGTCAGCCATTCGTGAATCCATTTCCCTTTTAAAACTGGCACCACAATAAGTTTCGGAGCCAAACCTCGATTTTTACCTTTCTAACAAGCTAAGATCCAATATGCTCGTATTCATTAATGACTCCAACGGTCATTTCGATTATAACACACCGCACCGGTGATAAGACACCTCAACACCGACCTAAGCCACGACGAGCACAACATAGGCTCCAATAGAAACGTATGCACACACTCGAATCATGACAGCTCAAATCATGATAATTGTCTCCAGCAAAAGAGCTGCAATTCAATTCCTCTGTGTCATCATAACATAGAACAGAGATCGCGTCTCGCATTATAGAAATAGAGTACCCGAATCCTCCTCGAGAGGTCATAACATCACGTGGCCTTGCCACGATTCGTGATTCTATCCCAACATTATTACTCATGAAGCACCTCAAGCCACTAAGCTCAAAACGGTTAGCCACGCACGGATCTAGGTCTTGAACCCACACAATCAACCTCACCCACGGTGAAACAATTAACGTATGCTATCAAATCCTGAAAGGAGCACAACAGATGTGCCATTCGCCAAGCGATACTCAATACAGACTTTTCCTCAGAAGTCAGGAAGTATTGTATACTAGGTAACATATAACTAACTATATTTTCACAATATTCCGTTGCAGCGTGCAACCCGCTCCAATGACATACCCGTGGCGGCGTGCCACCCGGTCCAGATACCATACCTGTGGCGGCGCAGCAAACATATATATATATATATATATATATATAGCCTCAAGCTCGGCCACATGAAACGCATCCGACAACGTTTCTCAATACCGGAACTGAATCAATGGTAGATACCTCTACACTGACATTCGCCACTAAGGTCCAACTCACAAAGCAATGCCTACCAGCCGTCCGCTGGTCCTGGGTACAACTACTCTGTTGGAGCATACTCTGATGCTCTCCGCTACGCAATTTGTGCCATTTTCCGACATAGTCCATATCACATTTGTCTAGACGACCTGACTTATGTCAACCAGTCTGAAATAAGGTATCATAATCCAAATTCATCATATCAAGCTAAGAGAGAGCCACTAGGGCTTCCGATTTCCAATAATCACAAAACGGTGTCGATACACGCGATATACAACCACTGCATAGGCGGATTTCGAGAACTTCTAGTCTCCGATACATATATAACACATGAATTGCTATATCTGGTTCCACACTCCACCGTACGAATACATAACGCACATCAAGCGCCCATTCGTTCCACGAAAGCCATCCCAGAATTTCACTATGCCATCAACGACTCAATTATTAGAGTCGATCCAACAAGAGAATACCACCATGCCATTAGATATTATCAGTTTACATTACCTTGTCCCTTTTTGGACCATATTCCCTGCCAAGTCAATAGAATAGCAGTACCATTTTCTTAAATCATCAGCAGCTGTCCGCGCTGCTCAATAATTTTATTGACTTCCCATATATTATGAACTGATCTCAAAACCTAGAATATACCCTTATCAACTTTCCATAACACATCGTGCATACCATATCACACTAAGACAACATGGAAATTCATATCCCTTTCCTCCGCCTCAACATCGGTGCACTCCACTAGTCAAGGACTTTCGTGATCCCATATAGAAGAAAAACTCATTACCCATTCCACGCTTCGCATACCGACAGGAATATACTCATTTTCAAACCATGATAAAACACATCACAAACTATTTCTTCCCATTCGTTGCATAAGTTTAACTGCCAGGACTTAGTCCTTATACCCATATTATACCCATATCGGGTTACACGACTGCCAGCACTCAAGAGCTTTGCTGCAATGTCCGCAAGACTCATTACTTCAACCACACACCAGGAATCAATCGTATTCCTTTTTATACCATTCTGGTTTATTAACAAGTCGTTCCATTTACCCAGTTTCCTTTCTGATTCATCTCTAATTTCATATCAGTCTTTACTATAGTACCATAATACATCAACTCATGTTACCACACGAGACTCGTACACAAGACCACATGGTCTAAGACCCATAGGCCACTGAATACTCTCTCAATGTTTCCCAAAAGTACCACATTCTACCACACTTTATTTTGATGAACTTCCCGCGATTTTGTTTTTTTTTTTTTTTTTAAATGTTATCATTACTTCCCAATACGGATACCTAGAATCCCATCATTCACATGATATAACACAAGCCTTGATCTTTTCTAACGAAACCGCCATCTTTAGCCATATACACAAACCTTAAGGCACCTGACTGTTACAAGCAAAATCTTGAACACTGCAAAACCATTCTCGGGCATCATTCACCCTTATTCAGCTGTAATTCAACTGTCCTATTGAGTAGAACCACTCGTGTTTTGTTAGAACTCTAACATCGCAGAACATGATTACTTACAGATACAATCAGCTATCTTTCTTTTCTATACGGTGAATATTCTTTACCAACAGCAGTTCAAAACACCCTAGTACTTCATCAGATCTACGAAGCACCATAACCTTTACCAGAATTTCCCGACATACTTAGAGACAGAATCAACAAAGCACACAATAGTGCAATCAGTTAATCAATAGCAACCTCCCCAACTTAGCTCAGAGTCATACATCAAAGCACTTTCAACCACTCATATCATTATTACTCAAGTGATGCCGAAATGTTAATATGAGATTAAACTCAAGTCATTTACAAGCCTTGACAGAGACTCAAATTATCAGAGACCTTAGCTCTTATGCAATTCTTGCATTTATACATGCACCACCAATAAGCCCACTCTCTTTAGGTGACAGAAATCTTTCTAAGTCCCAAATTTTTCCAAAAATTTCGGCAGAGTTCCCTTTGTAAATTGGCCTATCCACCTGCCATAGAATCACCAAACCATTCTAACAATACATCCACAACTCAACAAGATATCACAATGTATTTCAACAACATTAAATCTCAATACTATACGAATCATATTATTACAATTTATACTTGAACCTGCGTTGTACCTGCTCGAATCATAACACATATCAAATACCTTTCAATTACACATGAGGATCAACCCTCCTACTTCTTCTCAATTTAGTATTTCATCACAATACCTTCCACCAAGATACACATAGCGAAGTCACTTTAGTCTTCCCGAGTATAAACTCGTTCCACTACACATAGTGCACTTTACATTTCCGCTAAGAGGCAATGAACATATTCCTCACGTCCATAAGTAGAGCTACATATCAAATCACAACAAGAACTGAATACCTTACAGCTCTCCCATTATCAAACTGCCATTTGCACAATAAGGATCAGTACCGATCGTATGAACTTTATAATACCGACTCGCAAAATTAATACCTTGGTGCTTAAGCCATAGACAAGGATCCGGCCTCAAGTCCTCCCGACTGGCCCAACATGAACTCATGGAGATTATATCTCGCCCCTCGATCGGGGAATTGCAAGCCATAAGTCAATTATATTACTGAGCGCTCGATACGTACACAGACGTGTGGAAGGAATTTCAAAAATTATATCTCAAGCTGAATTAATTACGCACGATAAGAATTCCAAGAAATGTGAAGTGTTTCCTAAAGGTTCGCAGCCTCCCGAGGATAAGTACAGGCGTCCCCGTACCGATCCACAAGACTCTACTAACCGGCTCAAGACTCAAGAAGCCTAGTAAACCTAGGCTCTGATACCAACTTGTCACGACCCCAAATCCGGTCGGGATGGCGCCCGGCACATTGCTAAGCCAGCCTGACAAATCAATAACAATAACGGAGCTAGAAGCTCTCTTTAGCCCATTTAAGCATATCAAGTTAAAATAACAGTGATGATTATATCGAAACAGGGGAACCAAGTCCCAACACATACCAACTCCCATAGACCGAATGGTCAAGAGTCATGAGCCTCTACAGAGTATACAAAGTGTAAATAGCGAATATAACTGTGCACAACTATGGGATGGTCAGAACAATATATAGACAGACTGGAGAATCGGGCCCTGCGAACGCTGGCAGCTACCTCGATTGTCCAATAGCACTCCCGAGCCGAAATAGAATCAGCCCTGCTGTGACGTACCTGGATCTGCACACAAGGTGCAGGGAGTCGGGTGTGAGTACTTCCAACTCAACAGTAATAAAAGTAAATAATGCTGAAGGGAAGAAAACCACGCAAAGGAACTATCTCTTGCTACACATTACAGAACTATCATTAAACTTCAAAACACTATCATCTTATTCCTTTTCAGCATATGTGAGTAGATTATTTAGAAATATCAATTTTTAGCTACTTTTCATAATAATATACCAATACCTGGATACAATCTCAAGCAGTGCAAGTCAGCACTCAAATCAGCCTCTCGGGCTCAGCACTCCTTAACAATTTATACCAGGAGATCTGGTCAATAAAGCAACAAATGCACATGTGCCAGTAAAGTATGAGTGCTAAAATGTTATGCCACATAGTACACGTAAACCAATGTATGTATGCCATGCAATGCATATGACCGCTACGGCGTGTAGCCCGATCCTTTTGGGTACCCGTGCTCACTGTGGGGGTTCAGACTCCGGAGGGGCTCCTACAGCCCAAGCACAATATTAATATCACACCTGCTGCGGCGCGCAGCCCGATCCGTATACCACCGCGGCGTGCAGTCCGATCCATGCATGTGTATGCATATGCTCACATAAAATGTCATGCCCTAACATATGGCCCTCGGCCCCCAATCAGTCTAACAAATAATCAAGAAAGCCCTATGGCAACAATATCGTATTAGCTCACAGCTAAAAATGTTATTAAGACCTTGTTCAAGTTTTTCATAACCTTATAAAAATGCTGAATAGCAAAATACCATTTTAAAACCTTAAATTTAGAATAAAATATGCACAGTGTTATCAAAATAGTGATACCAATTCCTGAAGGATTCAAATAATTGGCACGAAGCCCAAACATGATAATCAGTCCAATTCATTTCAACAATTAGGTGTTATTATTAATTACGCGGGACGGACCAAGTCACGATCCCCAATGGTGCTCTACCCCACGCCCGTTATTCGGCGTGCAAGTCACCTCAACACAGCACTAAGATGTGCAAGTCCGGGGTTTACTAACCCTCAGGACATCATTTACAAGTATTACCCACCTTGAACCGACGAAAACTCATGCCCGCGACGCCTTAGCTTCTCGAACCGGCATCCACGCACATCCAAACTAGCCAAAATCAGTACAAATATATCAAAATAGGCTAATGGAGCATAACCCAATCGAAAGAACTCGAAAAATATCAAAAATCACGAAATTTGCAAAACCCGAGCCCCCGGCCCACATCTCGAAAAATTTCGAAACTCATATTTCTAGAACCCTCGTCTCGCCACGAGTCCATACATATAAAATTTACCAAATTCGGAATTCATATGCCCGCTCAAATCGGTATTTTTCTACAATTTAGGCCTAGGGCTTAAACCTACATTTAATCCTCCATTTTCATAGAAATAATCCATGATTTCATGATAAAAGTGTGTAATTAAACCACGAAACTTACCTCCGACAATATCCCGATGATCTCCCAGCTATTTCTCGTCACTTTCTCACTCTAGAGCTCAACAATGGAGGGTCTTGCAAATGAACCCGAAATGAAATGTTTCTGGACTTAAACTCACTGCCTGGGCCGTTTACTCTACGCGATCGCAGCACTGGGCGTGCGATCGCGATGCACAAAAACCTGGCTGCCAACTTTCCTCTACGCGATCGCGTGAGCCCGGACGCGATCGCAGTGCTCAACTCAGCGACCCTACGCGATCGCATCAAAGGGGTCGCGATCGCACTGCTCAAGAACACGACCTTACGCGATCGCATCGACCGACCCGCGATCGCGATACACCAACACTCAACCTTACGCGATTGCATCACTACTCCTGCGATCGCGAAGAGCAATCTCCCAGCCTCATCTCGATACACTACGCGATCGCGTGGCAATGGCCGCGATCGCAGAGAACAAAAACCTGCAATTTTATTGCAGCAAATCCAGCAGCCCCTTTTTGGCTCAAAATGGTCCGTTTGGACCCCCAAATTCATCCCGAGGCCCCCGAGACCCCAACGAAAACTACCAACATACTCCCTAACATGATTCAAACTTGTTCCAATCATAAAAACACCATCCTAAACATCAAAATCAGCAATTACGCACATATTCAAGCCTAAGTTTCTTCAAAATTCCCGAAATCGACATTCGATCAAAAACGTGACCAAACGACCTCCGAATGACCTGAAATTTTGCAGGCACCTTCAAAATCACCTAACGGAGCTACTGCAACTGTCCGAATTCCATTCTCGACCCCCGGATCAAAATCTCACCTACCGTTCGGATTTCGCCAAAATTCAACCTTAGCCAATTCAAGCCTATTTCTACACCGGGCCTCCAAATTCAATTCCGATTGCTCTCCTAAGTCATAAATGATCCCCCGAAACTAGTCGAATCATCAGAATCTGATTTTGAGCACTCTAACTCGATAGTCAACTCTAGGTTGACCTTCCATATTCAAACTTACTTCAAACATGCTATTTGCTTTATTTTCAATTCAATTCACTCCTAACTCACCCGATAGGTTCTAACACTGATATAGAAGCATAATATATGTTAATGCAACATAACGGGGTGGTAATTCCCGTAACGACGGGCCGGGTCGTTACAGTATCTAAACAACGAAAAGAAGGAGAAACATCTACCAAAACTATCAGAATAGAAGGAGAGCCTCCGGATCCGCGGACGTAGCAGATCGTACCTCGAGGTCTCCAAATTTGCTGCTGATATCACTTAGTATGAGCCTGTCCTGATGTACCTGGATCTGCACAACAAAAGTGTGCAGAAGAGTAGCATGAGTACACCACAGCGGTACTTAGTAAGTGCCAAGCCTAACCTCGATGGAGTAGTGACGAGGAAGGTCAAGGCCCTACTGAGAAGCAATAATATAGTGATAATAACAATAATAAACAGTTTAAATGATAATAATTTCCGCAATAACAATAATAAAATGATTACGGCAACCGTCTACAATTTAAGCTAACAACAAATAACCAACTCAATAAAACAAGTCCAGGACCTGTGGGAATTGAACCCACGGTCCCATTGACAGTACCCATGGGTCTCCGGGAATCGAACCCGCAGCCCATGTCTCAATAGCTCTCAGGATCTTCGGGAATCGAACACACAGTCCACATCTCAATAATATATCAATAGCTCAGGATCTCCGGGAATCGAACCTGCAGTCCCTACAAATAACTCAGGATCTCGGGAATCGAACCCATAGTAACTACAAATAACTCAGGATCTCGGGAATCGAACCCGTAGTCCCTACAAATAACTCAAGATCTCGGGAATCGAACCCGTAGTCCCTACCAATAACTCAGGATCGCGGGAATCGAACCCGTAGTCCCTACAAATAACTCAGGATCTCGGGAATCGAACCCGTAGTCCCTACCAATAACTCAAGATCTCGGGAATCGAACCCATAGTCCCTACAAATAACTCAGGATCTCGGGAATCGAACCCGTAGTCCCTACAAATAACTCAGGATCTCGGGAATCGAACCCGTAGTCCCTACCAATAACTCAAGATCTCGAGAATCGAACCCGTAGTCCCTACAAATAACTCAGGATCTCGGGAATCGAACCCGTAGTCCCTACCAATAACTCGGGATCTCGGGAATCGAACCCACAGCCCTGAGTCTCCGGGAATTGAACCCGCAATCCACAGACACAGTAAGTAAAGGAATACACAGAGAGAAGTATAATATGCTTAACTATAACTTCGCCGATAAACAGTGCCAGCGATTACCAAGAAAACTCAAGTAAGACAATTAGGCAACTAGACAGTTAAATACTACCTAATCATGCTTTTCTAACTACTACCGGGTAGGAGTATCGAATTTAACAGCTAAAAACAGGAATACCACTCATCGAACATTTTAAGTAAAGTATGTGTTCACCAACCAGCGCATGTACACGCCCGTCACCTCGCGTACAAGGCATTAAAAGTATCACATAATATCCTAGGGATGAAAGTCCCCCACACGAGGTTAGACAAGCCACTTACCTCAATTCCGGTACAAAACCGCTAAGAAATAACCCTCTTGCCGCGAATGTCGGCCTCCACAAGTGTAGTATCTGATAATAATCAATAGAATCACATCAAAATAGGCCAATTGGGCATTACCCAATCAAAATAACTCAAAATACACCAAAACCCACAAGTTGCCAAAACCCGACTTTCGGTACGCTTATCGAAAAAACACGAAAATTTTATATTCGGGTTCCTTATCTGAATACGAGTCCGTTCATATAAAATTTATCAAAATCGGACTCCGTTTGCCCATTCAAATCAAAGGTTTTCTAAAATTTAGGCCTAGGGCTCAAACCCTCCATAAATCCTCCATTAAAAGTGAAATAAATACGAATTTCATGATAAATTAACGAATTGAGGTCAAGAAACTTACCCTCGATGATTTCCCGGTGATATCCCAGCGTTTCCCCTTCAATTCCCTCTCTTGGAGCTCAAAAATGGCGTTTTTGTGTATGGGGGTCGCGGCTGTTATGTTCTGAACTTAAACTCACTGCCAGACCCCAGTACCCTACGCGTTCGCGTTACTGTTCATGCATTCTCGATGAGCAGCCCAAATTCCTTCTACGCGAACGCGAATTGCTCCACGCGTTCGCGAAGCACAATTCAGCATTTGTCCAAAAATTCTTCTACGCGGACGCGTGACTCTGGACGCGATCGCGATGCTTCGCTTCATTCCTCTACGCGAACGCGTTACAAGGGACGCGAACGCGATGGTCACTTTCCTTCTCCTACGCGAACGCGTAGCCTTGGTCGCGAACGCGATGACCAAAACCCCCTTGCCTACGCGAATGCGGCACTTGTCTCGCGAACGCGTAGGCCAAAATCCTGCTGCACTGAAGCTGCAATTTTCTGCAGATTTTCCAAGTTCCAAATGCCCGTTTGATGGTCCGAATTCATCCCGAGGCCCCCGGGACCCCAACGAAAACCACCAACATACTCCAAAACATGATACGAACTTGTTCCATTCATAAAAACACCATCCTAAATATCGAATTCACCAATTACACACGGATTCAAGCCTAAGTTTCTTCAAAACTTTCGAAACTAACATTCAATCAAAAACCCGACCAAACGACGTCCGAATGACCTAAAAATTTGCGGACATATCCAAAATCACATAACGAAGCTACAGAAATTGTCGGAATTCCATTCCGACCCCCGGATCAAAATCTCACCTATCGTTCGGGTTCGCCAAAATTTCAAACTTTGGCATTTCAAGCCTAATTGAGCTACGGACATCCAAAACACATTCCGAACGCGCTCCCAACCTCGAAATCACCTAACGGAGCTAATGGAACCATCGGATTTCCGTTCCGAGATCGTCTTAACACTGTTCCAGTTACGGACCATTTTCTAACTTTAAATCTCTCATTTAGGGACTAAGTGTCCCGAAATACTCCAAATTTCAGAACCGACTCTCCCGGCAAACCACAATAGCAGAAATGAACTTAGGGAAAACAGTTAAATTGGGGATTGGGGCGTAATTTACCAAAACGACCGGCCGGGTCGTTACATCTTCCCACACTTAAAAGATTCGTTCGTCCTCGAACGAGCATAGAAAATATACCTGGAGTAGTGAAAAGATGAGTGTACTGGCTGCGCATATCCTGCTCGGTCTCCCAAGTCGCCTCCTTGACCGGCTGGCCCCGCCACTGAACCTTTACCGAAGCGATGTTCTTTGACCTTAGCTTTCTGACTTGCCTGTCTAGAATGGCTACCGGCTCCTCAACATAAGACAGATCTTTGTCTAGCTGAACAGAAGTGAAATCTAACACATGCGACGGGTCACCATGGTACCTCCGGAGCATAGAGACATGAAATACGGGATGGACTTCGGCTAGGCTGGGAGGTAAGGCCAACTCATAAGCAACCTCCCCAACATGCCTCAAAATCTCAAAAGGGCCAATAAATCTAGGACTCAGCTGAGCACATTAGCCTGATATATCTGAAGATATTCCCTCTTGTTTAACAATTAAGTCTTAGAGCCTAATTCCAACATCCGGAATTCTATGTCGGGCTTGTTTTCATCAAGAGATCACTCAATATTCCTCAAACGCCGTCCCCAAACATGACTGCATAACCTTGCTTGATTCTTACCTTACAACACAAAATCCACAGGACCACGATAATATTTTATGATCAAATTAGCCAAAAATTCAACGAATTAGATTCTCCCATTACACCTCACGATCTACATAGGTCTCGTTCCAACTTTTACAATTCTGACACGATGGAAGAGATGTGTCGATATCCATGACCAACTACTAAATCAACAATTTATTGGGTCCATACTCCTGACAAGATCCATTACCTTGTCCTAAACCAGAGGATGATCATTTCCTCTATAATATACTTCATATAATCAATTTGCACTGACCCCAAATCACATAATCTCATCTTACCCAGTACGAACTGCTCAGGCGATAAGCCACATCAGACATAATCAAAAGTCCCACAAGATGACACAATGTGCTAGTAGGCTATTAATTCGTACGTGGTACCAAAAGGAAGGCGAACACTAGAGAGAACTATTCAACTCTCACACTAACATGGACTTCCTCATAAAAATAGGAAGCAGAACATATAAAAGCAATTATGGACACTGAAATAAACATCACACTGTTGCGGCGTGCAACCCGATCCCAACAATATAACCATGGCGGCGTGCCACTCGGTCCCAACAATATAACCATGGCGGCGTGCCACCCGATCCCAACAATATAACCATGGCGGCGTGCCACCCGATCCAAATATAAAACTCACACAAGGAGCCATACGTCGAGCTGAATAGCTCATCACATCAAATTACTGAATATCGATCATAAGCATACTAAGGTGCATGATATCAGTCACAAGGAAACATATAGCGCCATAGGCTACAAACTCAAGCACAACCGAGGTGCGATATAAGATCTGAGTCTCGAGAGCCATCATGCTCATATAACATCATCGCTGAGTGGAGCCTCAACACATAAGGAACTTACCAAGCCGTCTCACACTCATACGGCGCAATATATCTTTACATGAATTAACTAACCGCGAAATAAGACCATGACTATCCATCCACAAAGGGCGCATTGCTGGAAGAAATACAACCGGCCTGATGCAAGGCTCACTTCCACATTTAAATCTATCCACCGATCTTAAGTCTATCCTGGTTGTGCCAAGCTAAGTCAATAATATTTCACAGGTCTATAACCCAATAAGCAGAGTGCCCTCCAACATAAATTCTCAATTGAATTATATCACCAAAATCCTCATACTTGGTTTAAATTTCTAACCAATCAAGTGATTACAAGTCACACCTATGCAATCTTCTTGTGGGTCAAGCTCCCACTATCTTCCGAATAATTAAACGGGCTTGCATATTCAACCTACCGGCTGTACTAACACCGAAAAGCGATCAGGAGTCCCTAACCGGGATGCAAAGCCTTTCTCACAGAACACCGATCTCAAATGATACTGATGTTAATACCCATCTTACTCAAAACACTGAAACTCCTTTCCTGCTCATCCGAGCTCTTTATATCACATTCATTGACCAAACTGTGACCTTGGTCCTTACTTCAAATTTCATACTACTCACTGCACATCACGTGCCGATATACGATAGACACAATTTCCATCATAGCTCTAGAACTGACGATAGGCTAATACTTCATCACATAATACTTCCCATTTAACTCACTTCAGGAGAACTATAGCAACACACAAGCGAGTTCTCATTACCGTTGTATATGCCAATCTCTAAGTAGTGGTCCAAGCCACCATAACCTTTCCCGAGATCTGCCTACTCATAACAGGCCCTTAACAGAAGAATAATTTAGAATAACATCAATCACTGCGGCCGACAAGTCTCAAATGCACCGCCACAAATCACATGCATAATTCGATCACATTACATGAACCGATCATTGGCACCAATTATGCCAACTCAACTTTGGCTAGTCAATCTACTTTCTTCCAATTTATCCTGGATTGCCCTATAATGTAAATATCAACCTTCAATACCTAACTTATTTCAACCACACTCACCCCGAATGACCTGAAATCATGAGGCCATGCTATCTCGAGAACGACGACCATTTCACGCCTCTCAAATGCTACACCACAAGTCAAAACATCATAGATTGTTTTTGTACTTTCTTCCTAAGTTGCTTTAAAGGCTTGATCCTCAACTGTACTTATATGATTCAAAATTATCAGGCACCACACTTTACCTCTTGAATTCACTAGGACCACTATTGAGAACCATCCGGTTCTAACTTGCCCCAGTACGCAACCAACTCTACCGAATTTCTTTATAACATATGAATACCCTCTCGATAAAGCACCCAGCGGAATCACTTCCCGCGAAGCCTGGCACCTATACGAGGCATAAATCATAAATTTTCCCTCAAGTTTGAACAAGAGCCAGCAAGGCTAACCATAATATGCATTCAACAATTCATATACTTAAATTACCACTCATGGTCTTTTTCCGTAGCTGCAAATAACCCATTAATACGCTAATATCCAGAATTCACATAGGTAATTAACCATGCAACCCAATCTTAATCGGTGGGACTCTCCCACTTAGCCCAAAGCCACTATTACACGACTCTCGAACACATTAGAACCATTCTCTCGAGTCATTTACTATTATTCAACTGCAACTTACTTGATCCAACGAATATAACCACATGTGCTCTATTAGCAATCTAACATCATAGGGTATGACCTCATCCCAATACAACCAAACATCTTCTCGCTTCATGCACCGAGCATTCTCTACCAACAACATCTTAAAACATACTATGATTCACACACGCCTACGAAGCACCATGTAGCCTTTGTCGAATATTTTTCCCTACTGATAATAAAATGTAGAGTTTATTAGGGACACAGGGACATCAAAAGTCCCAACATCATACCATACGAGCCTCAACTCTTGCCCATCCGCAAGTTTTCAAGAACGTTTTGAATAGCACCTAAATACATAGCAAGCCAAATCTGATATGACACATGACCCATAATTAGATCGTTGATAGTGAAATCCTTTCACTTAGCACGAAGCCTTAAAGATACATTTTGCTAATCCACGACAATAGCCTTTATCATATGTACGTCTTCATCATAAGACAACCCAAGACATTGGTTTGGTACATGTCCTTCTTAAGACAGTTAAACTCATTTCCCCCAGTATCTCTGCTGGCTGAATTATTCGCTAGATAGATATCTCATATGAACCATATAGTCTTTATTACCACTAACTATCTTTAGATCTACATCCACCTTGTGATTTTACCATTGTTGTGACGATTTGGTAGTTAAGTAAACCTTCTCAAGACCGTACTTATCAATCGAATGTCGGAATCTAGTGCACCCCCATGTGCACAATTGAAGATCTCTCAATTCTCTTGCATTATCGATATGGATGACACACGGTAACAGTGGTTGAGTAAATTCTTGACTCCCTTGAAATCCCTCTGCAGCATCACGAACCGTCGGCGCATACTTGATACCGAGTGCGCAATTTCAGTACACAAGTGGATGCAAAAGAACATATGACATATGCTCTAACTGAATAAATGGCGCACGATAAGGAATTCAAAGAATTGAAGAGTTTCCTAAACAGTTACAAAGCCACTCGTAGATAAATACAGACATCTTCGTATCGATCAACGAGAATCCAAGTAA
Source organism: Nicotiana noctiflora (assembly GCA_032618575.1). Lineage (NCBI taxonomy): Eukaryota > Viridiplantae > Streptophyta > Magnoliopsida > Solanales > Solanaceae > Nicotiana > Nicotiana noctiflora. The sequence continues at coordinate 114,916 of JASVEL010003652.1, read as the reverse complement.
CCGGTCTGTGTCCCGTGACTCCTATGAACCTAGAGCTCTGATACCAACTTGTCACGACCCTAATTCACCAATCGTGAACATGTCGTGATGGCACCCAATCCCCACGACTAGGTAAGCCTAACACATTGCGGAATATACAAGTTATGAACGTTAAAGATAAGATAACAGCAAAATAATATAAATAAAGTGTAATCCGTGCCGTTTGGCACATACACCCGTCAAGAACACACCGTATATAACACCACCAAGACCCGGAATCCCACGGATAACACAGACTAAAAGAGAAATACAACTGTGGCTCTATGTGTAAAGAGTATCTAAACAGCGAAAGGAAGGAGAAACATCTACCAAAACTATCAGAATAGAATGAGAGCCTCCAGATCCGCGGACGTAGCAGATCGTACCTCGAGGTCTCCAAATTTGCTGCTGATATCACTTAGTATGAGCCTGTCCTGATGTACCTTGGATCTGCACAACAAAAGTGTGCAGAAGAGTAGCATGAGTACACCACAGCGGTACTCAGTAAGTGCCAAGTCTAACCTCGATGGAGTAGTGACGAGGAAGGTCAGGGCCCTACTGAGAAGCAATAATATAGTGATAATAACAATAATAAACAGTTTAAATGATAATAATTTCTGCAATAACAATAATAAAATGATTACTGCAACCGTCTACAATTTAAGCTAACAACAAATAACCAACTCAATAAAACAAGTCCAGGACCTATGGGAATTGAACCCACAGTCCCATTGACAGTACCCATGGGTCTCCGGAATCGAACCCGCAGCCCATGTCTCAGTAAATCTCAGGATCTCCGGGAATCGAACCCGCAGTTCACATCTCAACAAATCTCAGGATCTCCGAGAATCGAACCTGCAGTCCCTACAAATAACTCAGGATCTCGGGAGTCGAACCCGTAGTCCCTACAAATAACTCAGGATCTCGGGAATCGAACCCATAGTCCCTACAAATAACTCAAGATCTCGGGAATCAAACCTGTACTCCCTACCAATAACTCAGAATCTCGGGAATCGAACCTGTAGTCCCTACAAATAACTCAGAATCTCGGGAATCGAACCTGTAGACCTTACCAATAACTCAAGATCTCGGGAATCGAAACCGTAGTCCCTACAAATAACTCAGGATCTCGGGAATCGAACCCGTAGTCCCTACAAATAACTCGGGATCTCGGGAATCGAACCCGTAGTCCCTACCAATAACTCAGGATCTCGGGAATCGAACCCGTAGTCCCTACAAATAACTCAAGATCTCGGGAATCGAACCCGTAGTCCCTACCAATAACTCAGGATCTCGAGAATCGAACCCACAGCCCTGGGATCTCCGGGAATTGAACCCGCAATCCACAGACACAGCAAGTAAAGGAATACACAGAGAGAAGTTGTCACGCCCCAAATCGAGGGACATGACCGGCGCCTGACCAGGTTGCCCCAGTCAAGCGGACCTGGGTGCCTTTCATTCCCACGCGTTAACCCTGTGTTGATTGTTTCTCATTAACCAAATATTTTACCAATAATGACCGATTTCATAATAGATAAACATAACCATGTGATTGATTCACTAACAAGTTCATAATTTATATTTACAACGCCCCATACATATACATAGGCCACAATCCCACAGTTTACATGTCTATGGAGCCTCTAGGATACAAAAAGGGAAATACAATACTTGCCGGTAACAAGGCTCCGTGCTATACCTTACAAAACCAAAATGAAATCTAAACCGAAGTGGCATGAAGCACACAAGGCCCCGAGGAAGAAAGGGGCTCACCAAAAACGGGCAGTGGAGGATGAAGGATACTACTACCGATGTGCTGAAGTGCCTGCTACAGATCCACCTACAATCATAACACGAATGTAGCGTCCCCGGCAAAAGGGACGTCAGTACACTTGAATTGTACTGGTATGTATGGACAAACTTTGTCCCAAGTAAACTCAAGCCGTTAAATTACATTAAAACTAATCAAGCCAACCAACCATGTTTTCCACCTTTTACTCATTTCAGATAAGCCTCAACACAAGCACATTCAAGGTCAACAAATGGAACAACGACCAATCAACAACATAAATTGCAAGTAGTCAAACATAGGAGCAATCAGTGCCCCCCAGGTTGCAAACTCTCCTGCTGTCTCCTTTCACAATTTCACATTATTGATTTTTGTATCAATTTTTCAATAGCGATTTCGATCGCTTTCCATCCTTATTGCCCCGACCACCCTTATTACCTCGGCCACCCTTATCACCCCAACCCACACCTTATTTCCCCACGTTGCGGCGCGCAACACGACCCCGCCTTACAGTTGAAAACACAACAATTTCAAACAGCAGATAAGGTACTACACACAATTTCAACAAGTTCAAATAAGAAAATTACACATTGGTTCATGTTCTCTATTTCTTCTCAAGCCAATATCAAAACCAAGTTACAAGTATTCCAAAATCGAAAATGCCCACATAATCATGTTCAACAATTTACCACAATTAAGGTGTTTCAAATTCCTTCCACAATAAGCCAAATATGCCATCACAATGGTTGTTCCCAATTCTTTACCAATCTCGATTACCTTTTTATCTTTCAATTCATATTTCATACCACACCACACGTAGTTCAACATCAATCAAATGCTCAACAAGGAAATCAAAGAATTACGTAAAATTTCTCAATTTGACACATGCCAAAACAATTCGCACACATTTGGGCGATTTTACAAGAATCAAAATTAGCCATACATACCTGGTGGTGAGTTTTCTCCCGTTAACTTCCTACTTTATGCTTACCCACGCTATCTTACTTGTGCCAACCTTGTTCTTGAAGACTCTTACTTCTACCCACTTCTTTTTACTAAAAATCAAGTTCAATAATCATGCATGAGTGTAAAAATTCTATTTTCAAAAGCTATTATATGCAAACCTCTATTTACCCAATTAAAACTGAAAGTCAAAGAAAAATAGTTAGGGTTTTTACCTTGAAAAGATTGGGGAAGTTGAATCCTTGCCCTAAGATCCCTTGATTAAGGTAGTTAGAACAATCCTTGAAGATGCAAGATTTCTCTCTCTAAAAACCCTCTCTTCTCTCTCTAATTTTTGGTAAGATGATATGATAAAAATGAAGAAGAAGTGTGTTATATTAAAGAAGGGATCGGGTCAAAATGTTACAAAAATCTGGGCCGGGATCAAATATGCGGTCACTATGCGACCGTAGAATCCACATGCGGTCCGCAAAGTGACCGCAAAATGGCCTCAAAGTTATGCAGGTTCTGTTAAGGAATGCGGCCAAAATGCGGTCCGCATGTTTGATCTGCGGTCGCAAAATGCACCGCAGATTTGACATGCGATCGCACATCGACCGCACTTTTGACAGATTTTTGGGAAACTCTCTGGAACGATTTGCGGCAAGAATGCGGTCCGCATGTCAGGTTTGCGGTCGCATTCTTGACCGCATATTTGACATTTTTCTGGAAAATTTTATTCTCAACATTTTTGACACTTAAATCACTACCAAGGGTCCGAATTGCGGCGAGCAAGCTCGCCGCGAAGAATTCTACGCATTCCTAACACATTATTCGGACCAAGACACCACAACTACTAGGTTTTATGCACAAAAATTTTACGGGGCCTTACATCCTCCCCCCCTTAAGATCATTCGTCCTCGAATGAGGATTTTGAAATAAATGAGTTTTGAAAGACATGATATGCAAGCTATCAAAATTTTGACTAACTCTTATATTTTAGAAAAATTTCGCCGGAGTTTCCTTTGTATTATGGACATATCCACCTGTCAGAGGGCCCCCGAAACACATTACCAAACAACAATACACAAATACAACACTTTTCACAACCGGTATACACTTTCTTACCTCAACGAATGCACATATTCTATCACATTGTTACAATTGCACATAAACTAGTCACTTCAATGAATTTTCACCTTATTTAACCATTTTAACACACCATGTACACTTAACAAACCATTACCAATCTAAACTTACTATTAGTTGTTTATTTAACACGCGAATATTTATAAGGATTTAATTTATCAAGAAAGGTTCAAGTGACCCAAGGTAACAACACAATTAACTCATTACAAAATGAAGGGGACTTTACTAATACTAAGAGGGAAACAACTTAGACAAGATGACAGTTACTAAGAGTAGGAGGGTCACCTAATTTCTTCTAGGCTTGATCAAACAAATGGGGGTACTTTTCCTTCATCTCTTTTTTCGCTTCCCATGTGGCCTCCTCAACTTGTTGACTTCGCCACAATACTTTAACAGAGGCAACTTCCTTATTTCTCAACTTACGGACTTGCCTATCAAGAATGGCAACTGGAACTTCTTCATATGACAAATCTTCATTAACCTCTATAGCTTCGACCGGCATGATGGTGGATGGATCTCCAATCACTTTCTTCAACATGGACACATGGAATACCGGATGCACTGATGACATCTCGGGAGGCAACTCTAGCCTATAAGCAACTTGACCAATCCTTTGAACGATCCGATATGGCCCGACATACCTAGGACTCAATTTCCCTTTCTTTCCGAATCGCATGAATCCCTTCATAGGAGATACCCTCAAGAACACCCAATCATCGACTTGAAACTCCAAATCCCTTCGACGAACGTCTGCATAGGACTTTTGACGACTCTGTGCTGTTTTCATCCTCTCCTGAATAACCTTGACCTTTTCCATAGCTTCGTACACTACATCTGGCCCTAGCAATTCCGCTTCACCTACCTCAAACCACCCGATTGGCGATCTACATCTTCTCCCATACAATGCCGCGAAGAATTCTACGCATTCCTAACACATTATTCGGACCAAGACACCACAGCTACTAGGTTTTATGCACAAAATTTTACGGGGCCTTACAGAAGTATAATATGCTTAACTATAACTTCGTCGATAAACAGCGCCAGCGATTACCAAGAAAACTCAAGTAAGACAATTAGGCAACTAGACAGTTAAATACTACCTAATCATGCTTTTCTAACTACTATCGGGTAGGAGTATCGAATTTAACAGCTAAAAACAGGAATACCACTCATCGAACATTTTAAGTAAAGTATGTGTTCAACAACCAGCGCATGTACACGCCCGTCACCTCGCGTACAAGGCATTAAAAGTATCACCTAATATCCTAGGGATGAAAGTCCCCCACACGAGGTTAGACAAGCCACTTACCTCAATTCCGGTACAAAACCGCTAAGAAATAACCCTCTTGCCGCGAATGTCGGCCCCCACAAGTGTAGTATCTGATAAAAATCAATAGAATCACATCAAAATAGGCCAATTGGGCATTACCCAATCAAAATAACTCAAAATACACCAAAACCCACAAGTTGCCAAAACCCGACTTTCGGTAGGCTTATCGAAAAAATCACGAAAATTATATATTCGGGTTCCTTATCTCAATACGAGTCCGTGCATATAAAATTTATCAAAATCGGACTCTGTTTGCCCATTCAAATCAAAGGTTTTCTAAAATTTAGGCCTAGGGCTCAAACCCTCCATAAATCCTCCATTAACAGTGAAATAAATACGGATTTCATGATAAATTAACGAATTGAGGTCAAGAAACTTACCCTCGATTATTTCCCGGTGATATCCCAGCGTTTCCCCTTCAATTCCCTCTCTTGGAGCTCAAAAATGGCGTTTTTGTGTCTGGGGGTCGCGGCTGTTATGTTCTGAACTTAAACTCACTGCCAGACCCCAGTACCCTACGCGTTCGCGTTACTGTTCACGCGTTCGCGATGAGCAGCCCAAATTCCTTCTACGCGAACACGAATTGCTCCATGCGTTCGCGAAGCACAATTCAGCATTTGTCCAAAAATTCTTCTACGCGGACGTGTGACTCTTGACGCGATCGCGATGCTCCGCTTCATTCCTCTGCGCGAATGCGTTACAAGGAACGCGAACGTGATGGTCACTTTCCTTCTCCTACGCGAACGCGTAGCCTTGGTCGCAAACGCGATGACCAAAACCCCCTTGCCTACGCGAACGCGGCACTTGCCATGCGAATGCGTAGGCCAAAATCCTGCTGCACTGAAGCTGCAGTTTTCTACAGATTTTCCAAGTTCCAAATGCCCGTTTGATGGTCCGAATTCATCCCGAGGTCCCCGGGACCCCAACGAAAACCACCAACATACTCCAAAACATGATACGAACTTGTTCCAATCATAAAAGCACCATCCTAAACATCAAATTCACCAATTACACACAGATTCAAGCCTAAGTTTCTTCAAAACTTTCGAAACTAACATTCATTCAAAAACCCGACCAAACGACGTCTGAATGACCTAAAAATTTGCGGACATATCCAAAATCACATAACGAAGCTACTGAAATTGTCGGAATTCCATTCCGACCCCCGGATCAAAATCTCACCTATCATTCGGATTCACTAAAAATTCAAACTTCGGCATTTCAAGCCTAATTGAGCTACGGACCTCCAAAACACATTCCGAACGGGCTCCCAACCCCGAAATCACCTAACGGAGCTAATGGAACCATCGGATTTCCGTTCCGATATCGTCTTAACACTGTTCCGGTTACGGACCATTTTCTAACTTTAAAGCTCTCATTTAAGGACTAAGTGTCCCAAAATACTCCAAATTTCAGAACCGACTCTTCCGGCAAACCACAATAGCAGAAATGAACTTAGGGAAAACAGTTAAATTGGGGATTGGGGCGTAATTTTCCAAAACGACCGGCCGGGTCGTTACACCAAGTCCCGTGAAGGTCACGGTTGCGTACTCGATCAAGTTGGCTTTGAAATATTCAATTGAGATAAAAACAACACAGAAAATCAAAACAAGTAAACACACAAGAGGCTCGAGGTCGTCCCTACCTAATAAGAGAAAAAGGAAAAGAAAAGAAAAGTCCAAAGCTAACCTATACTACGACTTCTCTGCCATGCTCGCAAGGCCTCCAAAATATTTTCATAGTTCTTCGGGGCATACCCCGGATAATAATATATACAAATTCTTTAGGGGCATTCCCCGGATAAATTTAACTATAGGAACGACCTCTCACCTCGAAACTAACAAAATCCTAAGGCTTGCCTACTCAAATGTGATCGGCCTAAACATGCTCCTAGCAAGCAAAACAAGACCAAAATAAATAAATAACTCATTTTATATTCCATTTCTTTCAACCACTTCACATCATTCATTAAGCCTAAATCACTTAATTCTAACTAATTTGGTCCTTGTTTTATCCAATTCCAACCAATGCCCGGCTAATACTCATGACAGTTAAATTAGCCTAATTTCTTGTGATTTCTGAATCATTTCCTTAACACCATTAACTTTTTTATGATTTTCTATGCCTTTTCAATTCCAAATTAATACAAATTAAATAGGATCAGGTACCCTCAAATCGATAGCATCATGAAAATAAACAATTAAGTGACACCAAATAACCAATCAAACGAAGGGAAGGCGTGCTATCACAGAAGAGTCACAAAATCGAACCAACAAGCAGATAGACAACACTAAAACGAGTAAAGGATCGAGGTATTGAACCTTATCGCGCGAAACTTTCGATTGAGCGCAAGAATAACACCTCGGATCTACCGAATCCAGTTGCAAAAATACAGCAGCAATAGAAATCGAACTGGTACCGCGAACCAATGGTGAATCTCGAATCGGCAACTAAACGACAAACTTTAATCAAACTTTCCGATCAAAATTTTCCTCCGATCAGTACACATAAGAGACGCCAATAGCAAAACAGAACTCATCTACTAAAAATCGCATTGAATAAATCATAACAGAAACTCGAACAAGACCTAGCGGACTGAAACTTGCCGGCGAACTCGAGCTCGACCTCACACTCAATATAGTTCTCGGACAGACACTCGAAGCAGCAAACCAACTGGAACAGCGGCTATGAATTCGACAGCCACCAGTGATGTCACGACCCTAGTTCACCAATCGTGAACATGTCATGACGGCACCGAGTCCCCACGACTAGGTAAGCCTAACACGTTGCGAAATATACAAGTTTATGAACATTAAAAAATAAATAGCGGAAAAATAATATAAAAAGGAAATGTAATATGTGCCGATTGGCACATACACCCGTCAAACACACTGTATAAAACACCACCAAGACCCGGAATCCCACGGGCAACACAGACTAAAAGAGAGTATACAACCGTGGCTCTATGTGTAAAGAGTATCTAACAACGAAATGAAGGAAAACATCTACTAATACTATCAGAATAGAAGGAGGGCCTCCGGATCCGCGGACGTAGCAGATCATACCTCGAGGTCTCCAAATGAATTGCTGAATCACCTAGTACGGGCCTGTCCTGATGTACCTGGATCTGCACAACAAAAGTGTGCAGAAGAGTAGCATGAGTACACCACGGCGGTACTCAGTAAGTGCCAAGCCTAACCTCGATGGAGTAGTGACGAGGAAGGTCAGGGCCCTACCGAGAGAACAATAACAAAATGATAATAACAATAATAAGCAGTTTGAGTAATAATAAATCTGAAATAACAACAATAAAGTGATTATCGCAACCGTCTACAATTAAGCTAACAACAAGTAACAAAACTCAACCAACAAGTCCAGGACCTGTGGCAATTGAACCCACAGTCCCACTCTATAATCAACAATCCAGGAGCTACGGGAATTTAACCCGCAGTCCCAATAATAGTATCTCTGGATCTCCGAGAATCGAACCCGCAGCCCATGCCTCAATGCCTCAAGATGTGTCTCAATGATTTCAGGATCTCCGGGAATCAAACCCGCACTCCATATCTCAATAATATAACCTCCGGGAATCGAACCCGCAGTCCATATCTCAATAATATATCAATAAACTCCGGGTCTCCGGGAATCGAACCCGCAGCCCTTGGATCTCCGGGAATTGAACCCGTAGTCCACCAACACAACAAATAAAGAAAACGCACAGAGAAAACATAATATGCTTAACTACAACTTCACCGAAAACTAGTACCAACAATTATCAAGAAGTTCAAGTAAGACAATTAGATAGATAAATCCTATCTAATCATGCTTCCCTAACGAATGCCAGGTAAATATCATAAATTAATCAACTAAGGACAGGAATATCACAAATTTGACGATTCAAGTAAAGTGTGTGTTACAACAACCAGCGCATGTACACGCCGGTCACCTCGCGTACAAGGCATTTAAATTATCACATAATATCCTAGGGGTGAAAGTTTCCCCCACACGAGGTTAGACAAGCCACTTACCTCGACTCCGGTACAAAAACACTAAGAGACAACTCTCTTGCCACGAATATCGACCTCCACAGGTGTAGTATCTGATAAAAATCAATAGAATTACATCAAAATAGGCCAATTGGGCATTACCCAATCGAAACAATTCAAAATATACCAAAACCCACAAGTTGCCAAAACCCGACTTTTGGTACGCTTCTCGAAAAATTACAAAAGTTATATATTTGGGTTCCTTATCTCAACACGAGTCCGTGCATATAAAATTAATCAAAATCGGACTCCATTTGCCCATTCAAATCAATGAGTTTCTATAATTTAGGCCTAGGGCTAAAACCCTCCATTAATCCTCCATTAACAGTGAAATAATCACGGATTTCACGATAAACTAACGAATTAAGGCCAAGAAACTTACCCCCGATGATTTTCCAATGATATCCCAGCGATTCCCCGTCAATTTCTGTCCAAAAGCTCTCAAGTTGCTCAAAAAAATGGAGGAAAATGACCCAAAAATTGCGGATATACTGCCCAGAATTTTCGTCGGTACTGTTCACGCGCGGACACTGTTCATGTGCGTGGGACACTGTTCACTGTTCACCCGCGCGGTCACTGTTCACGCGCGGTTACTGTTCACGCGCGGTTACTGGTCACTATTTATAAAATGCAGCAGCTTTTTCAAAAAAAATTGCAGCACAGCCATTTTGCACCAAAATGGTCCTAACTCTATCATACGAACTCGAAATGCGACGATTCTTTTTCCTATGGCTCCGTAATTTCGATACGGATCCAGTGGTTCAAAAAAAAAACTGAATTTGGATCTCATTTGCTCAGTCTAACATCAATTTCGCTCGTTAAACAATTAACTCACATTTCGCGTCAAAAATCCAATCGCGACTCGATGAAATTAAACCAAAATTTCCAGATCAGTCCTATAATTCTTGATTTAAATTCTCAAAATCTCGAAATCAAATTTGGATCTCTATAACTAAAATTAGACCTTTGGATCATTACATTTATGCTCAAAACGGCAAAAATCTTCCAAGAATGACCCGTTGGGCATCCGAAACACATCCGAGACCCCCGAGAACCCGACCAATAACACCAACCAGTCCCAAAACACATTATGGACTCGCTCGAGGCCTCTAATCACATCAAACAATGCAAAAAATTATGAATTAACCTCCAATCCAAGCTTGATGAACTTTGAAGTTTCCAACTTCTATTTCCGATGCCGAAACCTATCAAATCAAGTCCGATTGACTTCAAATTTTGCACACAAGTCCAAAATGACATAACAGAGCTACAAAAATTTTTGAAATTCCATTCCGACCGTCGGATCAAAATTTCACTTATCAACCGGAATTCGCCAAAATACTAACTTTGCCAATTCAAGCTTAATTCTACACCGGTCATCACAAAAATATTTCGGACACACTCCTAAGTGTCACGACCCCAAATCCGGTCGTGATGGTGCCCAGCACACTGCTAGGCCAGCCCGACCAATCAACAACAATCACGGAGCCACAAGCTCACTTTATCCAATTTAAGCATAACAGTTGATAGATATATTAAAAACAGGGAACCAAGTCCCAACACGTGCCAACTCCCATAGACCGAAGGGTCAAGAGTCATGAGCCTCTATAGAGTATACAAAGTGTAAATATTGAACATAACTGTGCACACGTGTGGGATGATTAGAACAAAATACAGACAGACTGGAGAATCAGGTCCTGCGAACGCTGGCAGCTACCTCGACTGTCCAAAAGCACTCCCGAGCCGCAATAGGATCAGCTCCATTGTGATGTACCCGGATCTGCACACAAGGTGCAGGGAGTAGGGTGTGAGTACTTCCAACTCAGCGGTAATAAAAGTAAATAATGCTGAAGGGAAGAAAACCACGATAGGCACTATCTCATGCTACACAAGACAAAACTATCTTTTTATCCCTTTCCAGCATATGTGAGTAGGTTATTTAGAAAATCTCAATTTTTAGCTACTTTCTTTTATGATAATATACCAATACCTGGATACAACCTCAAGCAGTGTAAGTCCGCACTCAAATCAGCCCCTCGGTCTCAACACTCCTTATCAATTTACACCAGGAGATCTGGTCAATAAGGCAACTAATGCATGTGTGCCAGTAATGTATGAGTGTTGAATGTTATGCCACGTAGTACACGTAAACCAATGTATGTATGCCATGCAATGCATATGACCGCTACGGCGTGTAGCCCGATCCAATTTGGGTACCCGTGCTCACTGTGGGGGTTCAGACTCCAGAGGGGCTCCTACAGCCCAAGCACAATATTAATCTCACACCTGCTGCGGCGCGCAGTCCGATCCGTATACCACTGCGTCGTGCAGTCCGATCCATGCATGTGTATGCATATGCTCACATGAAATGTCATGCCCTAGCATACGGCCCTCGGCCCAATCAGTCTAACAAATAATCAAGAAAGCCCTACGGGCAACAATATCATGTTAGTCACAGCTAAAAATGTTATTAAGACCTTGTTCAAGTTTTTCATGACCTTATAAAAATGCTGAATAGCAAAATACCATTTTAAACCTTAAATTAGGAAGAAAATATGCACAGTGTTATCAAAACAATGATACCAATCCCCGAAGGATTCAAATAATTGGCACGAAGCCCAAACATGATAATTAGTCCAATTCATTTCAACAATTAGGTGTTATTATTTATTACGCGGGACGGACCAAGTCACGATCCCCAATGGTGCTCTACCCCACGGCCGTTATCCGGCGTGCAAGTCAACTCAACACAGCACTAAGATGTGCAAGTCCGGGGTTTACTAACCCTCAGGACATCATTTACAAGAATTACCCACCTCGAACCGACGAAAACTTATGCCCGCGATGCCTTAGCTCCTCGAACCGGCATCCACGCACATCAAAACTAGTCAAAATCAGTACAAATATATCAAAATAGGCTAATAGAACATAACCCAATCGAAAGAACTCGAAAAATATCAAAAATCACGAAATTTGGCAAAACCCGAGCCCCGGGCCCACATCTCGAAAAATTTCGAAACTCATATTTTCGGAATCCTCGTCTCCCTACGAGTCCGTACATACCAAGAACTCCCAAATCGGACCACAAATGACCCTTCAAATCCTAAATTTTCGCTTTTGAAAAGTTTATAAATTTTCTCCGATTTCTTTCATTTGATTCACTAATACTTGATGAAAATATCCATGGAATCATTACATATAATCACTTTTGGATAGAGAACACTTACCCTCATCCATATGGTGAAAATCGCTTTGAAAATCGCTTCAATCCGAGCTCCATAGCTCCAAAAATGAAGAAACATCTCGGACTGCCCCAAATTAAATGTCCGGCGATTTTCGCATCTGCGGTTACTGTTCACCGCAGGTGCGATTTCACTGTTCATCGCTTCTGCGAAACTGTTCATCGCAGAAGCGGAAAATCACTGTTCACCCGCTTCTGCGGGTACTGTTCATCGCAGAAGCGAAAATACCAGATTTGCCCCAGAAAATTGCAGCAGCTTTTTATTTCACTAAAAATGCTATAACTCAATCATACGAACTCGGAATTCGACGATTCTTTTTCCTATGACTACGTAATTTTGATACGGATCCAGTGGTTCAAACAAAACTGAATTTGGATCTCATTTGCTAAGTGCAACATCAATTTTTCTCGTTAAACAATTAACTCATGTTTCGCCTCAAAAACCCAATCGCGACTTGATGAAATTAAACCAAAATTTGCGAATCAGTCCTATAATTCATTATTTAAATTCTCAAAGTCTCGAAATCAAATTTGGATCTCTAGAACTAAAAATAAACCTTTGGATCATTACATTTATGCTCAAAACGGCAAAAATCTTCCAAAAATGACCCGTTGGGCATCCGAATTTACCTCGAAGCCTCCGGGACCTCAACCAAAAGTACTAACACCTCTTATAACATCATTCAAACTTGTTCCAATCATCAAAACTCTATCGTTAACATCAAAATCGTCCTTTTTCAACAAATTCAAGCTTAAGTTTAACTTTAATTTCAAAAATTCACATTCGATCAAAAACCCGACCAAACGATGTCCGAATGACTTGAAAATTTGCAGGCATATCCAAAATCACCTAACGGAGCTACTGCATCTGTCGGAATTCCATTCCGACTCTCGGGTCAAAATCTCACCTATCGATCGGATTTCGCCAAAATTCAACCTTAGCCAATTCAAGCCTATTTCTACACCGGATCTCCAAATTCAATTCCGATTGCTCTCCTAAGTCATAAATGATCCCTCGAAACTAGTCGAATCATCAGAATCCGATTCCGAGCAGTCTAACTCGTTAGTCAACTCTAGGTTGACTTTCCATATTCAAACTTCCTTCAAACATGCTATTTGCTTCATTTTTAATTCAATTCACTCCTAACTCACCCGATAGGTTCTATGTGACGACCCGGCCTGTCGTCACGGGAATTACCACCCCGTTATGTTTAAATTTCATGTTTTATGCTTTTATATCAGTGTTACAGTCTATCGAGTAAGTTAGGAGTGAATTGGATTGAAAATGAGGCATATAGCCTTTTTGAATTAAACTTGAATAAGGAAAGTCAACCCGGAGTTGACTATTTGGTTATAGGGCTCGGAATCGGATTCTGATGATTCGGGTAGTTCCGGGAGGTGATTTGTGACTTAGGGGAGCGATCGGAATTGAATTTGGAGGCCCGGTGTAGAAATAGGCTTGAATTGGCTAAGGTTGAATTTTGGCGAAATCCGAACGGTTGGTGAGATTTTGATCCGGGGGTCGGAATGGAATTCCGACAGTTGCAGTAGCTCCGTTAGGTGATTTTGGATGTGCCTGCAAAATTTCAGGTCATTCGGACGTCGTTTGGTCGGGTTTTTGATATAATGTGTAATTCGGAAGTTTTGAAGAAACTTAGGCTTGAATCCGTGTGTAATTGGTGATTTTGATGTTTAGGATGGTGTTTTTATGATTGGAACAAGTTCGTATCGTGTTTTGGGGTATGTTGGTTGTTTTCGTTGGGGTCCCGGGGGCCTCGGGGTGAATCCGGACCATCATCCGGCACTTTGGAACAAGGATTGGTCTGCTGTAAATTGCAGATCACTGGGCAGTGATTTGGCCTTCGCGTTTGTGAGGGCAAGGCCCGCGTTCGCGTAGGGCAGGTTCAGCATGCTTCGCGTTCGCGAGGGAGGAATCGCGTTCGCGTATTGGGAGGACTGTGAAGCATCGCGAACGCGTGGGTGAAGGTCGCGTTCGCGTAGAGGGAATTCATTAGGCATCGCGTACGCGTGGATCGTGGCCGCGTTCGCGAAGAAGGATCTCCGGATGGCTAAGAAAATGTGCATCGCGAACGCGTATGGCATGTCGCGTTCGCGAAGGTTATTTGGGCAGAGCGTCGCGGACGCGTGATAGGCGTCGCGAACGCGATGAATAGATTTGACTGGCAGTGAGTTTAATTACATAACAGAACCAGTCGCGGGTTTAATACCCAAAACCTCCATTTTTGAGTTCCAAGAGAAGAAATTGACGGGAGATTGCTGGGAAATCATCGGGGTTTCGTTGGAGGTAAGTTTTGTGGCTTAATTACATCATTTTAACATGAAATCCTTGGTTAATATTCTGTAAATGGGAGATTAAAGGTGGGTTTGAGCCCTAGGCCTAAATTGAAGAAAAACACCGATTTGAGTGGGCAAATGGAGTCCGATTTTAGTAAATTTTATATGCCTAGACTCGTATCGAGATGAGGATTCCGAATATGTGACTTTTGTAATTTTTCGAGAAGTGTACCGAAAGTCGGGTTTTGACAACTTTGGGAATTTTGATGTAAATTGAGTTGTAATGATTGGGTGTCATCCCATTGGCCTAATTTGTTGTATTTCTACTGTATTTGATCAGATTCTACGCGTGCGGAGCTTGATTCTCGTGGCAAGGGCATTGCGGAGTAGTCGTCGCGTCGTATTGAGGTGAGTAATAGATGTGGGTGATGACCAGCGGGTTCGAAACCCCGGTATACCACTTTGTGACGTTGTATAGCGGCGAGACACGTACTCTCATGTGAGTGCGGGGGTCGATTGTGATTGGGAACTATGGCTTAGTCCGATTTACTGATACTGTGTTATGATATGAGGCTATTCTTGAGCCGTCCAACCTCCTCCTCAGACGGTTGCATACTATATATTGTGATATTGGCCACTCTTGAGCCGGGGAACCCCCTTCTTTGGCGGTTGAGTATACTTGTGGGCCGTTAGCCAGTTATTGGATCCCGTGAAGATCGTTATCATTGTCTTATCATAATGACATGCTAGTTACTACCAGTCCGTAGCTATCTCTGTTATCATGCTATTTCCAATCTCTGGAACATGATATTACTGTTTTCAACTAAAAAATGATAAAAAGGTTTTCAAAACTACTTTTGAGCCTGCGAGGCTGTATTTGCACATTAGCTGACTGGTAGTGGATCGGGCTGCGCGCCGCAGCGGTATATATGTTGGATCGGACCGCACGCCGCAGTGATATTGTGCTTGGGCTGTAGGAGCCCCTCCGGAGTCTGAACCCCCACAGTGAGCACGGGTACCCAAATTGGATCGGGCTACGCGCCGTAGCGGTCATATCATGCATTACATTGCATTTAGCTACGTCTGCTAGCTGTTATACTATTTTGCTGGTACTTGTTGGTACAGGTACATTCGATAGTGATTCTGTGACATGGCATTTAATTATAGCTTTACATAGTGCTTTATTGCGGATTTCTTATCTGCGCTGTCTTACCCCTGTTTATTACCACTGAGTCTGGCAGTACTCATTTTACTCCCTGCACCTTGTGTGCAGATCCAGGTACCTCTCAGCGGTGATCCAGTAGCTGTTGAGGCGACATTTGTGGATATTCGAGGTAGTTGCAGAGTCCGCAGGACCCGATGTTCCTTCTTACTGTCTTTTAATTCTGTATTGACTTTTCTTTCCGCACTTGGTATTCTTGTAAACCTATATACACTTGTTCAGTAGAGGCTCATGACTCTTGACCCTTCGGTCTATGGGAGTTGATGTATTATGGGAATTGGTTCCCCGTTTTCGTTATATGTACCGCTGTTGCTTCGTGAATTAATATGCTTAAATGGGCTAAAGAGAGCTTTTAGCTCCGTTGTTGATATTGATTGGTCAGGCTGGCTTAGCAATGTGCTGGGCGCCATCACGACCAGATTTGGGGTCGTGACAAGTTGGTATCAGAGCCTAGGTTTACTAGGCCTCATGAGTCTTGAGCCGGTTAGTACAGTCTTGTGGATCGGTACGGGGACGCCTGTACTTATCCTCGGGAGGCTGCGAACCTTTAGGAAACACTCCACTTTTCTTGAACTCCGTCGTGCGATCTTGTTGTTCTGAGAACTGAACTTCTATATTCTATTCTCTCGCAGATGGCGAGAACGCGAGCATCAGGAGGAGGTGGACGACCTCCATTGCCACCTGTTAGAGGTCGTGGGCGCGGTCGTGCTAGAGGTAGAGGTAGGGCGGCTGAGGCAGTGCCAGCTGACCCGCCTGTTGTACCAGTTCAGGAGCAGCCCCCAGTGGTTGAAGCTCCAGCAGTCCCAGTTCAGGGCCAGACTATATCTATTGCTATTCCTGGTCTTCAGGAGACTCTTGCTCAGATATTATCAGTGTGTTCCGGTTTGGCTCAGGTAGTTTCAGCTACCGCTACCGTAGCGACATCTCAGTCAGGGGGTGGTCAGCAGACCCCTGCAGCTCGCACACCTGAGCGGGGTTGTTCGGGGACTTCGGACGCCAGGAGGCGGTCCCCGCTCGGGTGGTTGCACCGTTTATTCCTCCGGCTGCACCGGCTCCAGCTCCGGAGCATATGGTTGAGGTTATGCCCGACGACGAGCGGCGTTGCTTCGAGAGGTTTGGTAGACTTCGACCACCCCATTTCGGTGGCGTTGAGGGCGAGGATGCCCGGGGTTTCTTGGACAAGTGTTAGAGGATGTTGTGGACTACTGGTATTCTTGAGTCCAGCGGAGTTTCATTTACTACCTTTCAGTTCACCGGTCCCGCATTTGATTGGTGGGAAGAGTTTGAGAGGCGTAGGCCTGCAGGAGCAGCACCTCTCACATGGCAGCAGTTCTCTACTCTCTTTCTAGAGAAATATGTACCTTAGTCTCGTCGCGAGGAGCTACGTCGCCAGTTTGAGTGGTTGGTTCAGGGCGACATGTCTGTGACCCAGTATGAGCTTAGATTCACACAGTTGGCTAGGCATGCCACATGGATGATCCCTACCGATAGGGAGAGGATCAGGAGGTTCATTGATGGCCTCAACTACTCTATCCGCATTCTTATGACCAGAGAGAGTTTTGTCATCATCATTTGAGGAGGTTGTTGATATGGCACGCTCCATTGAGGCGGATCGTCGCCGAGAGAGAGAGGAGCGGGAGGCCAAGAGGCCTCGTGGTTCTGGCAGTTTCAGTGGTGCTCCATCTAGAGGGCATTCCCAGCAGAGCAGAGGTCGCTCATCTAGACCCTCTCATTCAGGCCGCCAAGAGCGGAGTGGAGGTTCTTATGGTCGTGGTTGACAGGGGTTTCAGCAGGGTCAGTCATCACTTAGTGCCCTTCCAGCCCAGGGTGCAGCAACTACTTCTTCAGCCCAAGGTTCTTCTGCGGCGAGGGGTTCCCTTCGGTCCCCTTCTCCAGCACCAGGTGCATGTTATGAGTGTGGTGAGTTTGGCCACATAAGGAGACAGTGCCCTCGACTCCGTAGGGACAGGACTCAGCAGAGGGATCAGCCCTCATCTTCAGCACCATCTCAGTCTAGTAGAGGTGGAGGTCAGTCTTCTCGTGGTCATCGTTTGAGCAGGTTGTTGATATGGCACGCTCCAGGCACGGTTCTATGCACTTCCTGACAGGCGTGATGCAGTTGCCTCCGATGCAGTGATTACAGGTATCATTTCTGTCTGTCACACAGATGCCTCTGTTCTATTTGATCCAGGGTCCACATATTCATACGTGTCCTCTTATTTTGCACATCATTTGGGTGCGACTCGTGGTAGTCTTGACTTACCTGGTTCATGTATCCACCCCCGTGGGTGATACGATCGTTGTGGATCATGTCTATAGATCCCGTGTTATATCTATTGGGGGTCTGGAGACCCAGGTAGATTTGTTATTATTGGGTATGGTGGACTTTGATGTTATATTGGGTATGGACCGGTTGTCTCCGTACCATGCTATATTGGACCGTCATGCTAAGACAGTTACGTTGGCCATTCCCGGTATTTCTCGGATCGAGTGGCGGGGCTCGACCGATTTCGTCCCTAGCCGTGTTATTTCATTCTTAAAAGCTCGAAGATGGTTGAAAAAGGGTGTTTATCGTACTTAGCTTTTGTGAGAGATGTGGGAGCCGAGTCTCCTAGCATTGATTTTGTACCTGTTGTGAGGGACTTCCCAGAGGTATTCCCCTCCGACCTGCCGGCATGCCGCCGGACAGGGATATTGATTTTGGCATTGACTTGGTGTCGGGCACTCAGCCCATATCCATTCCTCCTTATCGAATGGCACCAGCCGAGTTGAAAGAACTAAAAGAGCAGCTCTCAAGAACTTCTGGATAAGGGTTTCATCCGTCCTAGTGTGTCCCCGTGGGGTGCGCCGGTATTATTTGTTAAAAAGAAAGATGGTTCCATGCGAATGTGTATTGATTATAGGCAATTGAACAAAGTAACAGTGAAGAACAAGTACCCTCTACCACGCATAGATGATTTGTTTGTTCAGTTACAGGGTGCGAGGGTGTTTTCTAAGATTGATCTTCGTTCAGGCTATCATCAGCTGAAGATCAGGGACTCAGATATTATGAAGACTACATTCAGGACCCGATATGGTCATTATGAGTTTTTTGTGATGTCTTTTGGGTTGACCAATGCCCCAGCAGCATTTATGCATCTAATGAACAGTGTGTTCAGGCCCTATTTGGATTCATTTGTGATTGTGTTCATTGATGACATTCTAGTCTACTCCCGTAGTCAGGAGGAGCATGCTCAGCATTTGAGTATTGTATTGCAGAGGTTGAGGGAGGAGAAGCTATATGCTAAATTCTCCAAGTGCGAGTTTTGGCTCGAGTCCGTGGCATTTCTGGGACATGTGGTGTCTCGTGATGGTATTCAGGTTGATCCGAAGAAGATAGAGGCGGTGCAGAGTTGGCCTAGACCGTCCTCAGCTACAGAGATCGGGAGTTTTCTTGGTTTGGCGGGATATTATCGCCGGTTTGTTCAGGGATTTTCATCCATTGCTTCTTCATTGACTAAATTGACCCAGAAGGGTGCACCATTCGTGTGGTCGGATGAGTGCGAGCAGAGCTTTCAGAAGCTCAAGACAGCTTTGACCACAGCTCCAGTGTTAGTATTGCCATCAGCTTCAGGTTCATATACTGTTTATTGTGATGCCTCGAGAGTGGGGATATGTTGTGTGTTGATGCAGGAAGGTAAGGTAATTGCTTATGCTTCTCGGCAGCTGAAGCCACATGAGAAGAACTATCCTGTTCATGATTTGGAGCTAGCCGCCATTGTTCATGCCTTGAAGATTTGGAGGCACTATTTGTACGGCGTGTCTTGTGAGGTGTATACCGACCATCGTAGTCTCCAGCACTTGTTCAAACAGAAAGATCTTAATTTGAGACAGCGGAGATGGGTTGAGTTGCTTAAGGATTATGACATCACTATTTTATATCATCCGGAAAGGCCAATGTGGTGGCCGATGCTTTGAGCCGGAAGGCGGTCAGTATGGGGAGCTTGGCATATATTCCAGCTGAGGAGAGACCATTTTCTTATGATGTTCAAGTGCTAGCCAATCGGCTAGTGAGGTTAGATATTTCGGAGCCCAACCGGGTATTGGCTTGTGTTGTATCTCGGTCATCTCTATATGATCGTATTCGTGAGCGCTAGTATGATGACCCATATTTGGCTGTCCTTAGGGACAGAGTTCAGCATGATGATGCTAGAGATGTCACCGTTGATAGTGACGGCATATTGAGGATGCAGGGCCGGATATGTGTGCCCAATATTGATGGCCTTCGTGAGTTGATTCTGGAGGAGGCCCATAGCTCGCGGTATTCTATCCATCCAGGAGCCGCGAAGATGTATCAAGATTTGAAACAACACTATTGGTGGAGAAAGATGAAAATGGACATTGTCGGACATGTAGCACGGTGCCTCAACTGTCAGCAGGTTAAGTACGAGCATCAGAGGCCCGATGGCGTATTTCAGCGCATTGATATTCCTGAGTGGAAATGGGAGAGGATCACCATGGACTTTGTTACCGGACTCCCTCGGACGGCGAGGAAGTTTGATTCTGTATGGGTGATTGTGGATAGACTGACCAAGTCAGCTCACTTCATTCCTGTGTGTACTACCTACTCATCGGAGCGGTTGGCAGCGAACTTTATTCGAGAGATTGTTCGGTTGCATGGAGTCCCAGGTGTCTATCATATCCGACAGGGGTACTCAGTTCACTTCTCAGTTTTGGAGAGCATTTCAGCGAGAGATGGGTACGCGGGTTGAGTTGAGTACGGCATTTCACCCCCAGACAGACGGACAGTCTGAGCGTACTATTCAGATCTTGGAGGATATGTTGCGAGCCTGTGTGATTGATTTTGGTGGTTCGTGGGATGAGTTCCTACCACTTGCTGAGTTTGCCTACAACAACAGTTATCAGTCGAGTATTCAGATGGCCCCGTATGAGGCATTGTATTGCAGGCGGTGTAGATCCCCCGTGGGATGGTTTGAGCCTGGTGAGGTTAGATTGATAGGGACTGAGTTAGTCCAGGATGCTCTGGATAGAGCAAAGTTGATCCAGGAGAGGCTTCGTACAGCACAATCTCGCCAGAAGAGTTATGCAGACCGTAGAGTTCGAGAGTTGTCTTTCATTTTTCGTGACAGAGTATTGTTGAAGGTTTCACCTATGGAGGGTGTCATGAGGTTTGGGAAGAAAGGAAAGTTGAGTCCTAGGTACATTGGTCCTTTTGAGATACTCAGGAGGGTTGGAGAGGTGGCATATGAGTTAGCCTTGCCGCCCAGCTTATCCAGCGTTCATCCAGTATTCCATGTATCTATGCTCCGGAAGTACATTGGAGATCCGTCTCATGTATTAGACTTCAGTACCATTCAGCTTGATGGTGATCTATCCTATGATGTCGAGCCTATTGTTATTTTGGGTCGCCAGGTGAGAAAATTGAGGTCTAAGGAGATTGCATCAGTTAAGGTTCAGTGGAGAGGTCGTCCCGTGGAGGAGGCCACTTGGGAGATCGAGCGGGAGATGCGGAGCAGATATCCTCACTTGTTTGAGACTTCAGGTATGATTCTTGACCCGCTCGAGGACGAGCGTTTGCTTAATAGGGGGAATGTGACGACCCGGCCCGTCGTCACGGGAATTACCACCCCGTTATGTTGAAATTTCATGTTTTATGCTTTTATATCAGTGTTAGAGTCTATCGAGTAAGTTAGGAGTGAATTGGATTGAAAATGAGGCATATAGCCTTTTTGAAGGAAACTTGAATAAGGAAAGTCAACCCGGAGTTGACTATTTGATTAGAGGGCTCGGAATCGGATTCTGATGATTCGGGTAGTTCCGGGAGGTGATTTGTGACTTAGGGGAGCGATTGGAATTGAATTTGGAGGCCCAGTGTAGAAATAGGCTTGAATTGGCTAAGGTTGAATTTTGGCAAAATCCGAACGGTAGGTGAGATTTTGATCCGGGAGTCGGAATGGAATTCCGACAGTTGCAGTAGCTCCGTTAAGTGATTTTGGATGTGCCTGCAAAATTTCAGGTCATTCGGACGTCGTTTGGTCGGGTTTTTGATAGAATGTGTAATTCGGAAGTTTTGAAGAAACTTAGGCTTGAATCCGTGTGTAATTGGTGATTTTGATGTTTAGGATGGTGTTTTCATGATTGGAACAAGTTCGTATCGTGTTTTGGGGTATGTTGGTGGTTTTCGTTGGGGGTCCCGGGGGCCTCGGGGTGAATCCGGACCATCATCCGGCACTTTGGAACAAGGATTGGTCTACTGTAAATTGCAGATCACTGGGCAGTGATTTGGCCTTCGCGTTCGCGAGGGCAAGGCCCGCGTTCGCGTAGGCCAGGTTCAGCATGCTTCGCGTTCGCGAGGGAGGAATCGCGTTCGCGTATTGGGAGGACTGTGAAGCATCGCGAACGCGTGGGTGAAGGTCGCGTTCGCGTAGAGGGAATTCATTAGGCATCGCGTACGCGTGGGTCGTGGCCGCGTTCGTGAAGAAGGATCTCCGGATGGCTAAGAAAATGTGCATCGCGAACGCGTATGGCATGTCGCGTTCGAGAAGGTTATTTGGGAAGAGCGTCGCGGACGCGTGATAGGCGTCGCGAACGCGATGAATAGATTTGACTGGCAGTGAGTTTAATTACAGAACACAACCAGTCGCGGGTTTAATACCCAAAACCTCCATTTTTGAGTTCCAATAAAAGAAATTGACGGGAGATTGTTGGGAAATCATCGGGGTTTCGTTGGAGGTAAGTTTTGTGGCTTAATTACATCATTTTAACATGAAATCCTTGGTTAATTTTCTGGTAAATGGGAGATTAAAGGTGGGTTTGAGCCCTAGGCCTAAATTGAAGAAAAACACCGATTTGAGTGGGCAAATGGAGTCCGATTTTGGTAAATTTTATATGCCTAGACTCGTATCGAGATGAGGATTCCGAATATGTGACTTTTGTAATTTTTCGAGAAGTGTACCAAAAGTCGGGTTTTGACAACTTTGGGAATTTTGATGTAAATTGAGTTGTAATGATTGGGTGTTATCCCATTGGCCTAATTTGTTGTATTTCTACTGTATTTGATCGGATTCTACGCGTGCGGAGCTTGATTCTCGTGGCAAGGGCATTGTGGAGTAGTCGTCGCGCCGTATTGAGGTGAGTAATAGATGTGGGTGATGACCAGCGGGTTCGAAACCCCGGTATACCACTTTGTGACGCTGTATAGCGACGAGACACGTACTCTCATGTGAGTGCGGGGTCGATTGTGATTGGGGACTATGGCTTAGTCCGACTTATTGATACTGTGTTATGATATTAGGCTATTCTTGAGCCGTCGAACCTCCTCTCGGATGGTTGCATATTATATATTGTGATAATGGCCACTCTTGAGCCGAGGAACCCCCTTCTTGGGCGGTTGAGTATACTTGTGGGCCGTGAGCCACTTATTGGATCCCGCGAGGATCGTTATCATTGTCTTATCATATTGACATGCTAGTTTACTACTAGTCCGCAGCTATTTCTGTTATCAAGGTTTTCAAAACTACTTTTGAGCCTGCGAGGCTGTATTTGCATATTAGCTGACTGGTAGTGGATCGGGCTGCGCGCCGCAGCGGTATATATGTTGGATTGGACTTCACGCCGCAGTGATGTTGTGCTTGGGCTGTAGGAGCCCCTCCGGAGTCTGAACCCCCACAGTGAGCACAGGTACCCAAATTGGATCGGCTACGCGCCGTAGCGGTCATATCATGCATTGCATTGCATTTAGCTACATCTGCTAGCTGTTATACTGTTTTGCTGGTACTTGATGGTATAGGTACAGTTGATGTTGATTCCGTGACAGGGTATTTGATTACAGCTTTACATAGTGCTTTATTGCGGATTTCTTATCTGCGCTGTCTTACCCCTGTTTATTACCACTGAGTCTGGCAGTACTCATTTTACTCCCCGCACCTTGTGTGCAGATCCAGGTACCTCTCAGCAGTGATCCAGTAGCTGTGCGAGGCGACATCTGTGGGATATTTGAGGTAGCTGCAGAGTTCGCAGGACCCGATATTCCTTCTTACTGTCTTTTGACTCTGTATTGATGTTTCTTTCTGCACTTGGTATTCTTGTAAACCTATATACACTTGTTCAGTAGAGGCTCATGACTCTTGACCCTTCGGTCTATGGGAGTTGATGTATTATGGGACTTGGTTCCCCGTTTTCGTTATATGTATCGCTGTTGCTTCGTGAATTAATATGCTTAAATGGGCTAAAGAGAGCTTCTAGCTCCGTTGTTGATATTGATTGGTCAGGCTGGCTTAGCAATGTGCTGGGCGCCATCACGACCAGATTTGGGGTCGTGACATTCTAACACTGATATAGAAGCCTAAGATATGTTAATGCAAGGTAACGGGGTGGAAATTTCCGTAACGACGGGCTAGGTCATTACACTAAGTCCCAAATCACCTAACGAAGCTATCCGAACCATAAGATTTGCATTTCGAGTCCGATATCAAAATTTCCATTTCCGGTCAAATTTTCTCAAAAACCTTCAATTTTCTATCTTTAGCCAAACGACTCCAAAATGACCTACGGACCTCCAAATTCACTTCCGATCGCGCTCCTAAATCCAGAATAACCATACGGAGCTACTCCCAGTCTCGGAATCCCAAACGGACATCAATAACACTAAAATGCATTTTAAGCAAAACTGATGCAATTTCTTCTAAAATGCTATCTTCCATAATATGCGCCAAAATGCTCCCGGGTTATCCAAAACCCGATCCGGGCATACGCCCAAGTCCGAAATCATCATATGAACCTGTTGGAACCTTTAGATCCCAATTCCGAGGTCGTATATTCAAAATTTCAATCCTAGTTCATTTCTTCAATTTTAAGCTTCGGAAATGAGAATTTTCATTTAAATTTGACTCCAAACTTCTTGAATTTTAATTCTGACCATACACATAAGTCAATATACCTGAGATGAAGCTGCTCATGGCCTCAAACTGCTGAATGATGCGCCGTAGCGCAAAACGACCGGTTGGGTCGTTACAAGTGAATTCGAATTCACGTTCGTTCACTTGAATTCCATCATTTCAGAATTTAAATCAAAACCCAAAAATTGAAAAATGAAAAAACAGAGGAAGGGAAAGACGAATTTGTTTTGGGCTCATCCCAGATCTGTTCTCACTTATTGTTCATACGATTTTTCGGGCATGAAATTCCCCATCTCTGTTTGTATGTGTGTGTGGGTTTAGAAACGGAGAAGATGACGAAATCAGGGAGTGGTCGTGACTGGTGTTATGCGGCTGAAGGTTGAGATCGAACAAGAAGCAGTGTTTGGCGAAAAGGGGGCAGCGGCAACGGCTATTTTTCTGGTGGTGTTGAAAGGGACTGAACTCTGGTGAGTTTGGTTGGGAGTCGCCGGCGGCTGGTGCGTTGTGAAGAAGATGAGCAGCGGCGGCGGCTATGGGGTCTCTTTGGAGAAGGGTTGGGCGGCGGCTGGTGTTAGTTTTTCTGCTCCTAGGGTTATGAGGAAGAAGGAAATTGATGGGGCTGTTGGTGGCTATGCGATGGGGCGTTGGTTGGTTGGTGGTTGTCGGCGGGTTGGGCGGCTGAAGGTGTGGACTGGGGCTGGTGGCGGCGGCTCTTCTTTGTCTGATGTTAGGGTTTTTTCTTTGTTGTTTTATTGTTTAGAAAATGAGACTACGGTTTTGGGAGATGTGATTAAAGACCAAAAACGGGCGGGTCAATGTGTTTGGACGGGTTGAAAACGGGTCAGGGATGTTGGGTAAGGTATTTTGGGCTTAAATTTGGGCT
Organism: Nicotiana noctiflora; assembly: GCA_032618575.1. Taxonomy (NCBI): domain Eukaryota; kingdom Viridiplantae; phylum Streptophyta; class Magnoliopsida; order Solanales; family Solanaceae; genus Nicotiana; species Nicotiana noctiflora. The sequence continues at coordinate 89,104 of JASVEL010003652.1, read as the reverse complement.
TAAAGTCTAAAAATTATTAGGAAAATACTACTAGAATTTTAGTAATTGACTTTAACTAATCATAAGATTATATTGATATGAAACCACCAGTTTTCAAAAATTATATATTAAAATCAAGACAGAGAAAAGTTAATTAGAATGATAGCAAACTTAATTTAATATTACTACAAAAGACTAATGGTCTTAACATAAATAGAAAAATAAAAGATAAAATTAAACAAAAAATATTTTTTTGTTTTTGAATTTTATGTTCTACTATTAGATTAAAATTAAAAAATAGGCTAAATCCTATTGAAATTAAAATAACTAAATATTTTTAAAATTCTACTTTTAAAAATTGCGCGGGTCAAAAATTACGTGCTTACACACTACAAAAAAAAATAGCGTTTAGCGACGGCCTTATTCCGTCGCTAAATCAATGTATTCCGTCGCTAAACACGTTTAGTGACGGAATAGCGACGGATTCAAGTTCGTCCCTAAAATCCTCGTTGCTAGGCTTATAGCGAAAAAAATACAATCCGTCGTAGAATTAGCGACGACATTATTTTTGTAGCAACATTTAGCGACGGAAATATTCGTTGCTATATAACCTGTTTCTGTCGCTATTTTGATGCCTTTCGTCGCTGTAATACATAATAAAATTTGTTGTTTGTTCTTATAGCGACGGAATTGTCTGTCGCTAGCCGTGTTATACCTACTTTTTGCAACAAAAACCTTTTGTCGCCAATTTATCGCAAGATTTACTTTTACGCTATAATTTTAGCTACTGAACGTATCTGTCGCTGATTTTTTTTTACTATATTGCTGATTTTATAAAATTCATTTTATTTATTATTTTAAATGTACTCTATTCAAACATATTACATAAACTATTAAATACACTTAATAAAAAGTCACTGATATTAATATAAATTCAACAAGGTCCAAAATATATAGTATAATGCATATAACAGTATCATTAAGTACAAAAAAATCCATAAGTTGACACTCATGAACAATAACAGTATCATTGAAGACCTAGAGTCCTTCCAAAGTGAGCGCTTATCAAGCTCCGGGATTACAAGAGTAGCATTTATGATACGAGGAACAACAACCATGTCACATATCTACAAAACAATAATAACTGCTTTCAGTTCAAACAATGACATACCAAACTTAGGCATAAATAGTCTGAACTTCACATGTATGGCTAAAATGTTAGCGGAAAAATATTCCAAAAAGATATACATCTAAGGATGAACACTGTGTGACAAGGAGAAGGGATTAGAAAAATACAGACCCCGACCCTCATCTGATTGAGTCCACCATTAGTATGAACAAGCAGGTATCCTCGAGAATCTGGAGGAGCTAGAGATTAAATGCACTATTATGAAAGATAAGCAATAGAATGATCCTCTGCTACAAAGACGAGTAAAGCTATTTTTAAATATTTGTTGATAAAAAACAAGAAATAACATACAAGTACATGACGAAGTTGGTGCAACACAACGAACATAGTCTTGAGTTGTAGGCAGTTTTCATAACTTGTCCAAAGTCCGATTCCAATTTGCACCATCCAACTATCAAATCTAAAGGAGTGAAAACATGAAAGATATATAACAACTCTCAATTTACTTAATAGGAAAATAATTCTTTTATTAAACTTTAGTATTTTTGAAAAAATATATAACCTTGCTAGCAGTAGAAGGATCTTTTTGAATCCAGCTTCGCTCTCTGCTCAGTCTTTGGTATGACAACTCATGCTGCTACAAATGTTTAGGCACCACATATCAGTATTAAAATCATATTGAACAATCCTAAGTGACAATAACAATAACTCGATACACATTATTCTCTGTATCCTTCACCTCTGTTTGAAGCCCAATAAATAACAACCACCCCGTGGAATCCCATAAGTGGGGTCTGGGATAAGCCCAATAAATAAACATGCTTAAACAAGAAGGGGATCCTTGGAGCAATAATAAAGTTGTTGGTTACGAATTCGAGCTGTAGAAGTAGCCATTAATGCTTGCAATAGGGTAGGCTATCTACATCACATGTATATCCTTCCCGGACCCTGCGGGATACTTTATGCATCGTATTGCCAAACACGCCTAAACAAACCAAAAATTTTAGAAACAAACAAAAGACACTGGAAAGTGTTTTCATCAAGAATCACCAAAAGAATACAGTAACTTGATGGAAAATGTGAAATGGAAATAAGAAACAAAATTGACAAAACGGATGCACAATTCTTTCAATTTGCATCAAAAGTAAAATATTAATAAGACACGCGCACGCACACACACGTTTGTTATTTTCAAAATACTCACTTTATTCTGTGTAATGTGCCTTTTTTAGTCTTTAAATGCATTTGATAAATAGCTTCTATTGTCGCAGTCTGTAGTAGTACAAACATAAAAAGAATTCATAGATTAATACTATAATTCTGCACCAAGAGTGGCCAATATGTACCAACATGAACGACCATGAATCTGGGCAGCAACAACTAGAAACCATCCATCCAACTAGAAGCTCAACTAAAGTTGCCTTAGTTATTATCCTATTCTATATTTGTTGAGGATTGATTGTGGGAAAGGGAACCGTAGGCATGTTTTTACGAGTAGAAATATTTCCCCTAACTGGAGATTTACCTACAAGGCCTGCGCTACCTCTACCTCTACCTCGAGGCAAGTTTTCAATTGCTCCTTTTCTTGGCCTGCAATGGGCTGCTCCAACTTAACCTGAGCAATATAGTCTCTGAAATTCAAAAAAGCAGAAGCTATGTTATAGAAAATTCAAGCAAGCAGAACCTAAGCTAGATTGAAAGATTATAAAATTCATACAAGCAGAAGCTAAGTCATGGTTGTATAAAATTATAAATATTTTTTCAATAGTGTAATAAAATATCTTTTTTCTTCGAGCTGACATAATTTGTTTGCAATCTGTGCATCCAAGCACATAAAAATGATGCAAGTCATTTGGCAGTGACATTTCTAGCTAGCTCCATCTATAAACTCTGCATCTGTCAACTTAAGCAAATTACATGTTTGTTATATCAATAAAAAGCATATATATATATATATATATATATATATATATATATATATATATATATATATATATATATATATATAGAGAGAGAGAGAGAGAGAGAGAGAAAACACATAAATTTGTGATTGAGTTACTGCAATAGGAATAATTCTTCCTGAGTAGGAACAATTATGCTTAATAACCATGAGTGAAGTAGATAGGAAAAGTGCATATACTTGAAATTAACAAAGTTTCATTATGAAAGACTTAATGGCCTTGCAAATTATTGAGAAGTCATCTCAGATGTAAAAAGAACGATGACACAACTTTGAGATAGGAAACATACACCAAGGAAGAGCAATAAAACTCAATGTCCATCTCAATATCAACTCAATATTGTAATTTTATGTTGAATACTAATCTTTCCTATGGCATATTTAATCTTAAAGCATAAATAAAGATTTAAATTTTTTTGTTGTTGCCACATATACAGTCATACAAGAGAAAAGAGTGACTGAATAACTTTCTTCTTCTCTTTTCAGTTAAAAGCTACGAAATATATAATGGCAATGTCAAAGACATGGTTTGTAGAAAAGGAAATGAGGAAGACAACAATGCAAACATAGAATCATTTAATTTTTCCAAGCATATCATCAAACACCTTAGTTGCATCAACTGTGGAAAAATCAAAATTTACAGTGGGGTGTCTCAAATTTGAAGCGACAATTTGTCATATCTCAATCGCTTGAAAAATACATGAATAAATTCATAGTATCTTTTTTTTTTTCATACATTTTTATTCCAAACACTTTATGATTTTGTATAATTTAATCTAATATTTTTCGGTTGGTATGAATTTGAAAATATATATATCTATATCTAATTTTTTTGCTAATACAAAGTAACACAAATAGTAACAAAAATATAGATGGAAGAAATGGTCTGATTTAAGAGTATTTCTCTAAGTGCATACTTGAAAAAAATAAGAGAAAAACAAACATTTGAGAGAAGGTAAGCACAAAAAGTCAATAGATTTTGTTGATTAAGTTATTAACAAACACCTACAATGTATCAGTGTGCAAAGGTTGACATACATGTGAAAATTCAACAATGAAATATCTGAACAAATAGAGACTGAAATATCCAAACAAATAGAGAAGTTGCTGGACAACACCAAGACTCCAGGGAAATAACAGAGTATATCTGACAAGAACTGAAAAAATAGAGCACATAGAGATATTATGTAACTCAAAATGAGAAATTTAGAAATTCTGGAAGAATCCAAGAGACACTTACAAGAAAGAGCAGAGCAAAAACAAGATGGAAGCAAAGAAGGATAGAACTTGGGTGGAAAGAAAGAAGACGACTGGTGCATCTCGATTGTACATTAGAGGAATAATGCCAAATTAGTTGCACGATAGAAATCCAACATCAGCATCCCTCCACTACAAAATGCTTTTATACCCTGAATCAAGTCATTTTGGGATTATCTCCAAGTAAATGATTCAAACAAAAATACTCTTTCTATGTTGAATAATATTCAGTATGGACTCTACGGAATTAAGCAAATAAATAGAAATGAAACAGAATAAAATAAAATACATGAGGATTTGTTTTCAAATATCACTTCATAGTTTTCTAATGTGAAAGTTCGAATACAAAAAAAATAATTCCTATAAGGCAAAAGAGGCCTTACAAAAGTTCCTGTAAGGCATAAGAGAGAGTTTGTGACCTCAAAATAAATTTAACAGTGAGTTCCTAACTTCATAACAACTCAAATCCGGTGATGTTGTTGTGAAGTTAGGAACTCACTCTCATAATTTAAATTTTGGTAGTCTTTTCCTTATCATTCTTTTAATCCTTACTTTACAATTCCTACCTTCCCACCATAAATATGTTCTCCAGAGATCTTAGCTAACATATATCTATGTAAGAAGTTGAAATAAATGAAAATTTTCATATGAGTATAATTTATTTTAAGAAAATAAATATTAATCCAATTCTCTTATAGTTTCCTACAGATTTTCTGTTTTTCTGTCAGATAAGTAACAGAATCTGAGACATATCTAACTCAAATTCACAAAAAAATTATAGCTATAAGATAAACTAATAGCAATAGCAGCAGCCATAAAACACAATGTACTGAAATAAAATTAAATAAAAGGAAATATTTAAGAGAAATACCAAGAAGTTATGGTAAATGTAGGCTCTTGATTCCAAAGAAATCACTTCAACCCACTAATCTCCTTTTGCCTCATCATCATCATCTCCTCTGTACTCCCAAAAAAGAAACATTTCCCATTAAAGCTATCAGGTCACTACACGAAATGAAAAAAGAAAAAAACACTAAAATTAAATGGTACCGTTGAACTGTATTGTGTGCTATATAGAGCTAAGATCGTGTGCTTTTTGAGAGCCTCTTGAACTGCTGGGAATGGAGAAAATACCGAAAGCGAAAAGAATGAGGACCACAAATGATGAAGAACAACAAGCAGAGGAAAACCCTAAGAACAATTACCAAAAGAGTTGAAGAAAACCCTAGATTCACACCCAATTTTTGTATTTGAAGAAAAAAAAAGTTCACATTGTTGAAGGATTGAAGGTGTGAAGGAGTCTGCTAGAGAGGAGAGAAAGTGGGTTGTTGCCCTAATTGTTCCTATAGACTGTCTTTTGACCAAACTATTTTTATTTTTTAGATGAATTTTTCGCGACGAAAATAGCGACGGATCAAATTCTGTAGCTAAAATTAACTAATGAAAATTTACGGAACTAGATATTAGCAACGAAAATAGCGACGAACCACGATTCTGTTGCTACTATCATCTAAAGATGCTTTATTTTAAGGAAACTAGCGACAAAAATTATTGTCGCAATCAACTTTGTAAATAAAATGAATATAGTGACGAATTTTATGACGTTAAATCCGTCGCTAGATTTTAATACATTTTGTCGCCGCACTTTCGTCGCTAATTTTGTAGGTAAAAAGAAAGCGCTAATATTTAGCTCCAATTTTAGCGATGCATATTGGTTTTATTCGCTATTCCGTTGCTATATTTGATATAATTCTTTTTGTATCTTATTTCGCGACAAGTTACAAAATGCGTCGATAATCCGTCGTTGTGTAGCTACAGAATATCTCTTGTCGCTAAATTCCATCGCTAAACGCTGTTTTTTTGGTAGTGACAGCTGCCCCTCTTTGCTCGTAAACACGAAGAGTTTTCGGAGCAAAGAACTATAAGCAACATAATTGATTTATGACCCGACGCTTATTTAGAAGAAAATAAAGGTGGCTAAAAAGATTGTGACCGAGCCCTTAGTATCTGAGCTGCCTACATATCCTCGGCTATAAAGGAATCAGGCCACGTGTAGTTCAGAGTAAGAAGAGCGATAGAGTGTACCGAGATGGAGAGTCGAGTCGAGTGCCGTCGAGGTTCCAGTCTGCGGTTCCTGCCATTACATCAAAATGAAAGGGAAAAATTACAGCAAGAGTAAAGGAAAATACAAGATCCTATCTACTTCTTGTGTGGAATCTTTCTTGCACCTCCATTTGATCTTCAACATGAGACTCGGAAGTGGACCCTATTCTTCAGGCGGGCTCCTGATGCTTCTTGAATTTGTGAATTGAAAGTAACTCTGAAATGAATTCCCTTGTTATCCAGTTGGGCGCCTGATTGCAGAAACTTGAAATGTATTCCCTTATTATCCTGGTGGGCGCCAGATTGCAGAAACTTGAAATGTATTCCTTTATTATCTAGGTAGGCGCCTGATTACCAAAACATGAAATATATTCCCTTATTATCCAGTTGGGCGCCTGATTGCAAAAACATAAAATGTATTCCCTTGTTATCCAGCTGGGCGCCTGATTGCAAAAACTTGAAATGTATTCCCTTGTTATCCAGGTGGGCGCCTGATTACCAAAAACTTGAAATGTATTCCCTTGTTATCCAGGTGGGCGCCTGATTGCAAAAACTTGAAATGTATTCCCTTGTTATCCAGATGGGCAACTGATTGCAGAAACATGAAATGTATTCCCTTGTTATCCAGGTGGACGCCTGATTGCAAAAGCTTGAAATGTATTCCCTTATTATCCAGGTGCGCGCCTGATTGCAGAAACTTGAAATGTATTCCCTTGTTATCCAGGTGGGGTGGGCGCCTGAAAAATATTCCTTTATTATCCAGGTGGGTGACTGATTGAAAAAACTTGAAAAAGTATTCCCTTGTTATCCAGGTGGGCGCCCGATTGCAAAAACTTGAAAAAAGTATTCCCTTGTTATCCAAGTGGGCGCCTGATTGCAGAAACATGAAATGTATTCCCTTGTTATCCAGGTGGACGCCTGATTGTAGAAACTAGAAATGTATTCCCTTGTTATCCAGGTGGGCACCTGATTGCAGAAACTTGAAATGTATTCCCTTATTATCCAGGTGGGCGCCTGACATTACAACAAAACAAACAAAACAAAAGAAATTTTTTCTGCCCCAGTTTGGGATTCGAGCATATATGTGAATGTTAATCGGATCATGCTACCTACAGAGCTCTAAGAATTTGAAAGTTAGATCCTATTATCTAGGAGGGTCCTGAGAATTCCAAATTAAATCCCATTATCCAGGAGGGTCTTGAGAACGTTTGAAATTAAATCCCATTATCCAGGAGGGTCCTGAGAATTCTAAATTAAATCCAATTATCCAGGAGGGTCATGAGAACTTTAAACTAAATCCCATTATCCAGGAGGGTCCTGAAAATTCTAAAATTAAATCCCATTATCCAGGAGGGTCTTGAGAACTCTAAAATTAAATCCCATTATCCAGGAGTGTCCTGAGAACTTTAAACTAAATCCCAGTATCCAGGAGGGTCCTGAGAATTCTAAAATTAAATCCCATTATCCAGGAGGGTCCTGAGAACTCTAAACTAAATCCCATTATCCAGGAGGGTCCTGAAAATTCTAAAATTAAATCCCATTATCCAGGAGGGTCCTGAGAACTTTAAACTAAATCCTATTATCCAAGAGGGTCCTGAGAACTCTAAACTAAATCCCATTATCCAGGAGGGTCCTGAACTTTAAATTAAATCCCATTATCCAGAAGGGTCCTGAGAACTCTAAAATTAAATCTCATTATCCAGGAGGGTCCTGAGAACTTTTGAAATTAAATCCCATTATCCAGGAGGGTCCTGAGAATTCTAAATTAAATCCCATTATCCAGACGGGTCCTGAAAACTCTAAAATTAAATCCCATTATCCAGGAGGGTCCTGAGAATTCTAAGCTAAATCCCGTTATCTAGGAGAGTCCTCAGATATCTAAAATTAAATTCCATTATCCAGAGGGTCCTGAGAACTCTAAAATTAAATCCCATTATCCAATAGGGTGGTCCTGAGAACTTTTAAAATAAATTCCATTATCCAGGAGGGTCCTGAGAACTCTAAACTAAAATCCCATTATCCAGGAGGGTCCTGAAAACTTTAAATTAAATCCCATTAACCAAGAGGGTCCTGAGAACTTTAAACTAAAATCCCATTATCCAGGAGGGTCCTGAGAACTTTTAAAATTAAATCCCATTATCCAGGAGGGTCCTGATAACTCTAAAGTAAATCCCATTATCCAGGAGGGTCCTGAGAATTTTAAATTAAATCCCATTATCCAGGAGAGTCGTGAGAACTTTTAAAAATTAAATCCCATTATCCATGAGGGTCCTAAGAATTTTTAAAAATTAAATCCCATTATCCAGGAGGGTCCTGAGAATTCCAAATTAAATCTCATTATCCAGGAGGGTCCTAAAAACTTTTAAACTAAATCCCATTATCCAGGAGGGTCATGAGAACTTTAAACTAAATCCCATTATCCAGGAGGGTCCGGAGAACTTTTAAACTAAATCCCTCTCTCATTTTGCTATTTTTCTCAACTCACCGTCGCCTTACGGTGCCCCTGAGGGTTTTCACCGATAAGACTCTCTCATTTTATCCTTTTCTCTTATTGTTCTGAGAACGAAGGTATTAACCATGATGCAGGGAGATCATACTTTCACCGACACTTGATATGGCATCCTCAATGATTAGTCGGAAGGTCTATCTTTGGACCGAATGTAGGCTTTTGGACATGGTTAGAAAGAAAGGGTAGCATGAAGGCTCAAAATAATTCAAGATAAAAGGGTTCAAAATTACAACTTTTGGAATCAGGTCTTTTGGCAAATTAAAACTTGTGCCCCAGTTTCATGAAGTTTGGGGAATTTTTTGGATTTTTTTTCTTTGATGGGATTTCTGTCACGACCCCAATCCCGGTCGTGATGGCGCCCAACATAACCGCTAGGCAAGCCCGACCATTTACACTCTCATCCCGAGCATGAAGCTCAAATCAATAACCTGACCATTAATATCAACAATAAAGCTAAACCGAATATCCACCCCAAAGATCTAGGGTCAATAGTCTGGAGCCTCTAAACAAGATCGGATAACAATATCTAATCCAAATACTAAAGTCTGAATAATTGTATACATAAAGGAAAACTAGAATAAGAAGAGAAGCCGGGTCCTGCGAACGCCGACAGCTACCTCAGCAACTCGAATAAACACTAATAAAAGCTGGAGTGCTCGTCTATCCCTCTTGTGTACCTGAATCTGCACACAAAGGTGCAGGGAGTAGGGGTGAGTACTAAGTACTCAGTGAGTAATAAATATATAAAAGCAGCCGAAAGTAGGAAATCCACAGAATACCACAATATGAAGCTAAACTACAGTCCGAATCTCCTACGAACTAGCATCAACAGTACAATACAGCTACCACAGAATAATTCAACAGATAAAGATGCAATGCAATGCACATAACCGCTACGGCATGTAGCCCAATCTATTTAACGTCGACGGCGCTCACTGGGGGTGTGTACAGACTCCGGAGGGGCTCCTACAGCCCAAGCGCAATACTGCTGCGGTGTGCAGCCCGATCCTCTTATCATAATAACCGCTGCGGCGTGCAGCCCGATCCATCCTCAGTCCACAATAATAAGATAAGTCACAAATTACTTATTTCCAAGTTCCTTTTAATTTAATTAGGAAAACACTTTAACTTTTATTAATTTGCAAAAGAGGTGACTTAGCATTTCAATACTGTGATTTCAAAGCCAGGACTGAGATCAGTGATTAAGCAAGTATAGCTATCACATATATATACTATCCCCTAGGGATGCTACAGGTCGGCACAAGGCCCCAAACAGGCTTACAACCCAAAAATATGTCAAACACAATGTATTTCCATCACTAATAGCATATTATCCATATCCGGGATGGACCAAGTCTCAATCCCCAGTCACAATCAATCCCGCACCTGCCACGGGGTGCGAGCCAAGCCATACTAGCGTCACAATGTGCTAAGCCGGGGTTTCGAACCCTCAGGCTACCATATACACAAACTACTCACCTCTAGCCGGTAGAAGCCTTAGTCCGCCTTGCGCTTGCCTTGCAATTCAATCACCTCGGATGCCGAATCTCGAACCGGCGAGAATTCTAGTCCACGACGCCTTTGCTCCTCAATCGGCCTCCTCGCGCTTCCAATATATCCAAATTCATACAAGCATCGGTGAAGTTCGATTTCTAAAAGATGGGGTTTTAGCCGTACATATCTGAAATTCGCCCCTTAATGATACTACAATGATCGAATACAGTTATGTAACTTCAATCTACAATACCACATTTAATAGGGCCAATATTAGTCATAAATCCCATAACTTGTTCCATCTAGGCCTATTATCAAATATCTTGTAGGCATAAATATTTACACCTCTTAACTATAGCATTGGTTCCTCCAACTATCACCATTAACCAACAATTCATCTCCCTATCATTCTTTAGTAATTTATACTCCTAACATCATGTGTGTGATCAACCATTCACACCCACACCAACAAAATTACAACAAATATACACATTTAAATCCCTACCATGTTCATGTATTTAAATTGGGGATTTATGGCTTCCAACAACCATACTATAAGTTGTAATACTTGATTCATACTCATATTCCCATAATAACACCATATGTGTAAGTCTAAGGTGTAGGATTACCTCTTGTAGATCAAATCTTGAAAGACAACTTTGGGGTGTTCTTGAGATTTTGAAGAAATCCTATGAAATCCAACCAAAATCATGTTGTAACTAGTGATTGAGAAGAGAAATCACCATGAAAACACAATTAAAAGCTTACCTTAGGAGTGCAATTGAGTGCCTTGGCCGAATTGGGGGTGTTGGGGAAGCCCTAGGCTTGAGAAATGACTCAAGTTCTGTCATTTCCCGTCCTTAGGTATATTTAGGACCTGCTACTAGCGCGCCCGCGCTAATTAGCGCGGGTTGAGGCAGAAAATAACCCATTAGCGCGGGCTACTAGCGCTCCCGCGCTAAGGCCGTGCTACTGACACATGCCCAGTAAAAAGGTCATAACTTTCTGTATGCACCTCCAAATGACGCACGGTTTGTTGCATTGGAAACTAGACTCAAAGGGCTTTAATTTGATAGGTTGTGGGTCGCATAACTCTTGTGGGAGATATGATCGTTTAAAGTGAGGTCTTGTGCACACTCATTTACATCTTCGCCTATTATGAAGTTTTCCAACTTCAAAAGTTCCCGTTAACCATCCGAAATCACCCCGAGGCCCCCGGGACCTCAACCAAAAATACCAACACCTCCTAAAACATCATACAAACTTGTTCCAATCATCGACATGCATCAAACAACGCCAAGACCATCAAATTACATCGAATTCAAGCCTAAGTTCTTCTAAAACTTCCAAAACACACATTTAATCAAAAATCCAACCAAACCACGTCCGAATGACCTGAAATTTTGTAGACATATCCAAAATCACATAACAAAGCTACAGAAATTTTCGGAATTCTATCTCGACCCCCGGATCAAAATCTCACCTACCATTCGGATTTCACCAAAATTCGACCTTAGCCAATTCAAGCCTAAAACTACACCGAACCTCCGAATTTGATTCCGATTGCTCTCCTAAGTCATAAATGATCCCCCGAAACTAGTCGAATCTTCAAATTTCCATTCCGAGCTGTCTAACTCATCGGTCAATATTCGGTTGACTTTTCCAACCTATTCTTCTCGTAAAGAGATTTATGTCCTCATTTCTATTCTAATTCTCACCGATTTGCTTCTAACTCTCCAACCACATATAAATTAGCATATTGAAGTATTAAATTGAGAAAACGGGGCGATAACTCCCGTAACGACGGGCCGAGTCGTTACATTCTCCCCAACTTAAATAATCGCTCGTCCTCGAGCGTACCCAGAGTTGTACTAGAAGCAACCCAATAGCTGGATGACCTTACCAAGCATATATGCGGGGTGGTACCACGTCACCCTATCTATCATAAGTCCAATAACACAATATAGCTGAACTTCCACAGTCCATCTAAACCATAGACCATATTGCACTTCCCAAAATCTTATACCACATCTGGATCCCACGTCTATATTCGGAATACACCCGAACCAACAGTAATAGTCCATACTCGCCACTCCGGGTGAGACCTTATGGTGTACCAAACAAACCAATCACTCGAGATGATGCCCTCTAATCACCACAATTTCCTACGATAACCAGTTACTACTGAAAAACCTTTCTCGTTAGCTAAAGTCTTATTCCAACACCTTCATGTATATTGTCCACGGCAACCGAACACACGATATATCGAATCCAACTCTCAGGTCATCCATTCATGAATCCATTTTCCTTTTTTTTTTGACTAACATTACAATATATTTCGAAGCCAAACCTCGATGTTTTCCTTTCTAACCAGTTGAAATCACATATGCCCGCACTCATTAATGGCTCCAATGATCATTCTGATTATAACACACTGCACTGGTGATATGACACCTCAACACCGGCCTAAGCCACGACAAGCACAACACAGGCTCCAATAAGAAACGTGTGAACATCTTCAATCATGATAACTAACTCAAACAAAAGAGCTGTAATTCAATTCCTCCATACCATCATAACATAGAACTGAGATCCCGTTTCACATCATAGAATTAGAGTACCTGAACCCTCCTCGAATGTCATAACATCACGTGGCATTGCCACGACTCACGATTCTATCCGAGCACTATTACTCATGGAGCACCTCAAGTCACCATGCTCAAAACGGTCAGCCACGCACATATTTAGGACTGAACTCAAGCAATCAATCACACCCACGGTGATACATTTAATATATACTATCAAATCCTGAATGGATACAACCGATGTGCTATTCCCCGAGCGGTACCCAATACGGATTATTCCTTAGAAACTAGGAAGTATTGTATACAAAGTAACTTATAGGAAACTATATTTTCCACATCACACTATTGCGGCTCGCAACCCGTTCCAATAACATACCCGTGGCGGCGTGCCACCCGATCCAGATACCATACCTGTGGCGGCGTGCCACCCAATCCACGCATAAATCTCGCAAGAGGAAATGCACACCGAGTCAAATTGCTCATTACAATAAACATATATATAGCCTCAAGCTCGGCCACAAGAAATGCATCCTACAAAGTTCCCCAATACCGGAACTGAATCAATAGTAGAAACCTCTGCACTGATATCCGCCACGAAGGCCCAATTGACAAAGCAATACCTACCAGCCACCCGCTGGTCCTGGGTACAACTACCCTGCTAGAGCATACTCTGATGCACTCTGCTAAGCAATTTGTGCCATTTCCGACATAGTCCATATCACATTAGTCTAGACGACCTAACTTATGATAACCAGTCTAAAATCAAGTATCGTAACTCAAATTCATCATATCGAGCTAAAGGAGAGCCACTAGGGCTTCCAAATTCTAATGATCGCTAAATGGTGCCGATACACATGATATACAACCACTGCATAGGCAGATTACGAGAACTTCTAGTCCTCATCACCTATATAACACACAATTCACTGTGCTTGATTCCACATTCCACCGTACGAATACTTAACACACATCAATCATCCATTCATACCACAAAAGTCATTCAGAAAATTTTCCTATGCCATGAACAATTCAATCATCTCAATCGATCCAACGAGAGAATACCACCATACCACACTAAGACAACATGGAAATTCATATCTCTTTCCTCCGCCGCAAACATCGGCGCACTCAACTAGTCAAGGACTTTCATGATCCCATATAGAGAAAACTCATTACACATTCCTAGCTTTACATCCCAACAGGAAACACACTCATTTTCAAACCACGTTAAAACACATCACAACTCTCTCTTCCTATTACATTGCATAAGTTAAACTGCCAGGACTGAGTCCTTATACCCATATCGAGTTACACAACTGCCAGAACTCAAGAGCTTTATTGCACAACATCCGCAAGACTCATTACTTCAAACACATACCAGGAATTAATCGTATTCCTTATCATACCATTCCGGTTTGTTAACAAGTTGTTCCATTTACCCAATTCCTTTCTGATTCACCTTTAATTTAATATTCTCCTTTACTGAAGGATCACAATACCTCAACTCATGTTACCACACGAGATTCATACACAAGACCACACGGTCTAAGGCTCATGGCCGCTGAATACTCTCTCAAATGTTTCCCAGAGTACCACCTTTTACAATACTTTATTTTGACGAACTTCCCGCGATTTTTTTTTGGATTCGTATCATTACCTTCCAATACGGATACATAGAATCCCATCATTCACATATCATTACACAAGTCTTGATCCCTTCTAATGAAACCACCATCTTTAGCCACATACAAAATCTTAAGACACCTTACAGTTACAAGCAAAGTCTTGAACACCGCAAGGCTATTCTCGGGCGTCATCCACCCTTATTCAATTTATAATTCAACTGACTTTCTTTTCTATACACCGAACATTATTGACCAACAGCAGTTCAAACCATCCTAGGATTTCATCACATCCACGAAGCACCATAACCCTTATCAGAATTTTCCCAACATACTTAGAGACATAACCAACATAGCACACAACAGTGCAATCATTTAATCAATAACAACCTCCCCAACTTGGCTCGGAGCCGTACATCAAAGCACTTTTAGCCACTCATAGCATTCTTACTCAAATGATGCCACAATATTATAGTGAGATTAAAATCAAGTCATTTACAAGCCTTGATAGAGACTCGAATCATTAGAGACCTTAGCTTTTCTGTAATTCTTGCATTTATACACGCACCACAGTCAAGCCTACTCTCTTTAGGTGACAGAAATCTTTTCTAAGTCCCAAATTTTTCAAAAATTTCGACAGAGTTTCCTTTGTAATTTGGCCTATCCACCTGCCAGAGAATCACCAAAACCATCCTAACAATACATTCACAACTCAACAAGACATTACAATGTATATCAACAACATTAATCTTAATACTACACGAGTTATATTATCAAAATTGATACATGGACATGCGCTGCACCTGCTCGAATCATAACATGTGTCAAATACCTTTCACCACAATACTCTTAGCATAACCAATTCAGTTTTCTTGAGTCTAAACTCATACTACCACACATAGTGCACTTTACATCTCCGCTGAGAGGCAATGAACATATTTCCCCACGCCCATAGCTCCCTACATATCAAATCACAATAAGAACCAAATACCTTGCAGCTCTTCCCATTATCAAACTACCATTTTCACAATTAAGATCAATACCGATCGTATGCACTTCATAATACCGGCTCGCAAAATTAGCACCTTGGTACTCAAGCCATAGACAAGGATCCGACCTCAATTCCTCCAGACAAACCCAACATGAACTCATAGAGATTATATCTCGTCCCTCGACTGGGGAATCATAAGCCATCAAGGAAATTATATTATTGAGCGTTCGAGTGCGCGTACAGGCGTATGGAAGGAATTTCCAAGGATTTTGTCTCAAGCTGAATAAAGTACGCACGATAAGAATTCCAAGAAATGTGAAGTGTTTCCTAAAAGGTTTGCAGCCTCCCGAGGATAAGTACAGGCGTCCCCGTACCGATCCACGAGACTCTACCAACCGGCTCAAGAATCATGGGCCTAGTAACATAGGCTCTGATACCAACTAGTCACGACCCCAATCCCGGTCGTGATGGCGCCCAACATAACCGATAGGCAAGCCCGACCATTTACACTCTCATCCCGAGCATGAAGCTCAAATCAATAACATGAACATTAATATCAACAATAAAGCTAAACTGAATATCCACCCCAAAGATCTAGGGTCACGAGTCTAGAGCCTCTAAACAAGATCGGATAACAATATCTAATCCAATTACTAAAGTCTGAATAATTTATATACAAAGGAAAAATAGAATAAGAAGAGAAGCCAGGTCCTGCGAACGCCAGCAGCTACCTCAGCAACTCGGATAAATACTGATAAAAGCTGGAGTGCTCGTCTATCCCTCATGTGTACCTGAATCTGCACACAAAGGTGCAGGGAGTAGGGGTGAGTACTAAGTACTCAATGAGTAATAAATATATAAAAGCACCTGAAAGTAGGAAATCCACAGAATACCACAATATGAAGCTAAAATACAGTCCGATCCTCCTACGAACTAGCATCAACAGTACAATACAGCTACCACCGAATAATTCAACAGATAAAGATACAATGCAATGCACATAACCGCTACGGCGTGTAGCCCGATCCATTTAACGTCGACGGCGCTCACTAGGGGTGTGTACAGACTCCGGAGGGGCTCCTACAGCCCAAGCGCAATACTGCTGCGGCGTGCAGCCCGATCCTCTTATCATAATAACCGCTGCGGCGTGCAGCCCAATCCATCCTCAGTCCACAATAATCAGATAAGTCACAAATTACTTATTTCCAAGTTCCTTTTAATTTAATTATGAAAACACTTTAACTTTTATTAATTTGCAAAAGAGGTGACTTAACATTTCAATACTGTGATTTCAAAGCCAGGACTGAGATCAGTGATTAAGCAAGTATAGCTATCACATACATATACTATCCCCTAGGGATGCTACAGGTCGGCACAAGGCCCCAAACAGGCTTACAGCCCACAAATATGTCAAACACAGTGTATTTCCATCACTAATAGCATATTATCCATATCCGGGATGGACCAAGTCTCAATCCCCAGTCACAATCAACCCCGCACCTGCCACGGGGTGCGAGCCAAGCCCTACTAGCGTCACAATGTGCTAAGCCGGGGTTTCGAACCCTCAGGCTACCATATACACAAACTACTCACCTCTAGCCGGTAGAAGCCTTAGTCCGCCTTGCGCTTGCCTTGCAATTCAATCACCTCGGATGCCGAATCTCGAACCGGCGAGAATTCTAGTCCACGACGCCTTTGCTCCTCAACCGGCCTCCTCGCGCTTCCAATCTATCCAAATTCATACAAGCATCGGTGAAGTTCGATTTCTAAAAGATGGGGTTTTAGCCGTACATATCTGAAATTCGCCCCTTAATGATACTACAATGATCCAATACAGTTATGTAACTTCAATCTACAATACCACATTCAATAGGGCCAATATTAGTCATAAATCCCATAACTTGTGCCATCTAGGCCTATTATCAAACATCTTGTAGGCATAAATATTTACACCTCTTAACTATAGCATTGGTTCCTCCAACTATCACCATTAACCAACAATTCATCTCCCTATCATTCTTTAGTAATTTATACTCCTAACATCATGTGTGTGATCAACCATTCACACCCACACCAACAAAATTACAACAAATATACACATCTAAATCCCTACCATGTTCATGTATTTAAATTGGGGATTTATGGCTTCCAACAACCATACTATAAGTTGTAATACTTGATTCATACTCATATTCCCATAATAACACCATATGTGTAAGTCTAAGGTGTAGGATTACCTCTTGTAGATCAAATCTTGAAAGACAACTTTGGGGTGTTCTTGAGATTTTGAAGAAATCCTATGAAATCCAACCAAAATCATGTTGTAACTAGTGATTGAGAAGAGAAATCACCATGAAAATACACTTAAAAACTTACCTTAGGAGTGCAATTGAGTGCCTTGGCCGAATTGGGGGTGTTGGGGAAGCCCTAGGCTTGAGAAATGACTCAAGTTCTGTCATTTCCCGTCCTTAGGTATATTTAGGGCCTGCTACTAGCGCGCCCGCGCTAATTAGCGCGGGTTGAGGCAGAAAATAACCCATTAGCGCGGGCTACTAGCGCTCCCGCGCTAAGGTCGCGCTACTGACACATGCCCAGTAAAAAGGTCATAACTTTCTGTATACACCTCCAAATGACGCACGGTTTGTTGCATTGGAAACTAGACTCAAAGAGCTTTAATTTGATAGGTTCTAGGTCGCATAACTATTTATATAATGGGAGATATGATCGTTTAAAGTGAGGTCTTGTGCACACTCATTTACATCTTCGCCTATTATGAAGTTTTCCAACTTCAAAAGTTCCCGTTAACCATCTGAAATCACCCCGAGGCCCCCGGGACCTCAACCAAAAATACCAACACCTCCTAAAACATCATACAAACTTGTTCCAATCATCGACATGCACCAAACAATGCCAAGACCATCAAATTACATCGAATTCAAGCCTAAGTTCTTCTAAAACTTCCAAAACACACATTTAATCAAAAATCCAACCAAACTACGTCCGAATGACCTGAAATTTTGTAGACATATCCAAAATCACATAACAAAGCTACAGAAATTGTCGGAATTCTATCTCGACCCCCGGATCAAAATCTCACCTACCATTCGGATTTCACCAAAATTCGACCTTAGCCAATTCAAGCCTAAAACTACACCGGACCTCCGAATTCGATTCCGATTGCTCTCCTAAGTCATAAATGATCCCCCGAAACTAGTCGAATCTTCAAATTTCCATTCCGAGCTGTCTAACTGATCGATCAATATTCGGTTGACTTTTCCAACCTATTCTTCTCGTAAAGAGATTTATGTCCTCATTTCTATTCTAATTCTCACCGATTTGCTTCTAACTCTCCAAACACATATAAATTAGCATATTGAAGTATTAAATTGAGAAAACGGGGCGATAACTCTCGTAACGACGGGCCGAGTCATTACAATTTCTTAGAAAATATGCCCCAGTATTTATTTCGGGGGATTATGAAATACTTTATTTGGTGCAACCGAACCGTAAGGCTGCTTACGTATCTTGTGGTGATAAGAATCAGGTCGAACGTAGTTCAAAAGACTACTTTTTGTTACTATTTTTTTTCTTCTCTCTCTCTTTTTTGTTCTTTTTTCTTTTTCTCTTTTCCTTTTTTTTCTTCTTTTTCTCTTTTTCTTTTTATTTTCTAGGTCCTGACTATATTTTTGATTCCAAAAGAGGGGTATGAAACAAAAAATTAGGGCTCAAAATGGGTAGCAAAGGATAAAAGTGTTTGGGTAGCAGAATAAAAAGCGTTCGTCATACCAAACTTTGAGAATGCCAAGTACAAGCGTGCAATTGAAGATAAACAAGAAATCGTGCACAGTATCTATTGATGGCATCATCACAAACAGAAAGTGCCGACAGGCAATACCTTTGTCCCAATGAATGATCCTTGCCAGTTCAGAGCAAACTTGATTCAACCTTACCTTGATGCGGAAGAATGCATTTTAGCACTGACACATTTACCTCAAACTGATTGAGAAACATTTCCTTGTTGTATGCTCTTATCAAACTCTTGATTTCCAGACTTACTGCCTCAGTTTCACTCAATTCAAACTTTAGTTTATCTCAGAATGCGTGAATCTTTACTTGTTTCCTCAAATGCCTCTTTTGTCATGTTCAAAAATGTGCAATTGCTTCACGATCAGACTAGCTTTCAAGATCAAGCTGAGAATTATGTGTGCATGTCATGTCACTTGAGTTAGGACGAAGAGAACTATAAGATAAAAAGTAACCTAAACAAAAACTGACCAAAACTAACATAAAACATGAGATTGCATTAGACAGATGGTGAAAAGGATTTGAACAAAACAAGCAAAATAGACATGGGTTGGAACCCTGGAACAATCTTAAAGAACATTAGACGAGTTACTACAACTAAACAAACTAGACAAAATGAGAAGAAGAAGAGTTTGAGCCACAAGATAATATCCAGATTACAACCCAGAAATTACCCGGACAAGCAGAAATTGCAATAAAATAAACCACCAAAACTCCTCCCTGGCTAGCCAAGAAAAGAGTGTCTTTCGAAAGCCACTGGGTTGCACATCAAAATTACTAGGACCTTCACCAATTTCCATATCATTAACTTCAGCTGGAAAGTTCCCAAGAGGATTCTTATATTCTCTGTCACCATGCATCTTCCCCACAAAGTTTGCATCATCACGTGCAAGTAAAGGATTTTGTGCAATGCTCTGGATGTCACTGTCATGGACCACAATTATCCCTTCTTGAATCATTTGTTCTATCACCCTTGTCAAATCACGGCAATCTTCAATGATATGCCCTTGGACATTGGAGTGGTACATGCACCGCACAGTAGGATCAAAACCTTTTGCATATGGGTCTGGAGTATAGGCGAAGAACGGCTCAATCAGGCCAGACTGTTTTAACTTTTCAAACAAGCTTGTGTAGGATTCTCCGATTGGAGTGGAAGACCTTTCTCTTTGCTTCCGCCTTCTCACTTTGTACTTCGGACTTGGTTGGAACCTCTTTTGGGTAGGGGGTTGATATGCCTGTAAAGGTGGCAAGACGTTTATGGAGGCGGTGCAAGCCGTTGCAGATTTTGTGAGTGTAGAGCATATGACGGTGCATTGTGGATAAAGTACTGCGGAAGTGAGGTATGACTTTAGGGATTCTGTGGAGGAAAGTAGCATGGGGGAGGATTATTTGGAGTATGAGGATATTTATGGGGTCGGTATTGAGGTTGAAAGCATTTAGCAGGAATGCTCACTGGATCATGTCGTTGGTGGGGCTCAACAACATCATTCTATCAATCAGAGAACTGATCTCAATGACTTGGTTGTTCTATCTGAACCAAAACTCCTTAAAACATTCCTTGGGTCTCTTTCCTTGGGCATCAGGGACTTTGAACATAGTCTCTCTAGAGGATCGGGGAAGAGTAGCAAGTGGAGGAGCTACAAAAGTAGGAACAAATGTCGGAGCAGGGTATGCGGTTGTTTGGCTGGCGGAGCATGGAAAATTTGAGAGGAAGTGCCAGGGTAATTGTGGTAAGGGGTAAAGCCTGGTGCATGTTGCGGAGAAAGGTCAATGGTAGTAGGGACCTGGACTTGTGATAGTGGTGGAATGGAGGCAGGATTTTTGTATAGTTGGTAGGGAATGATGGTGGAGGATGTCCCCTAATCCAGGCTTGATACATCTCCGCCATCTGTTGTTTCAACCTTTGGACCTCATCTTTCAATTCAGACTCCGACATCTCAATTTTCCTTGACGGGTCAACAACTCTTGTGTCCAAGTTTTTGCCAGCAATGGCTTCCTTGCTTTTTGACATTTTGTTGTATGGATGAATTGCCAAAGTACCACAAACTAACCACCCTCTGTTATGATAGCAATGAAAGTAACAAAGAGGAGCAAAACAAAGCCAACATGTTAGCGTTAGAGCATTTATCAGACAGAAATATCACATTGCGTGCAATGCCCTAGCAACAATTAATGGTTCTAGAATGGCTTCGAGGGTCAAAAAGGTCATTTGGCATCATCCCAATTTGTTCATTTCAACCTTCTCTTTTCTTTCATTTCTAGCACTTCTTGGCTTTCCCGTTTTCCTTCCCCTCATTTTCTTTTTAATTGTCACTCTTTTTTCCTCTCCTTCCTCACATCCATAATTCATTCTTTTTTTCCCTTTTTTTCTTTTTTAGTTTTCAGAAATGATTCGATCGAACCCTATGTAGGTTGCCTACGTATCATGTCCTTCATGAATCAGATCAAGCGTAGTTCTTGAAAAGTAATGGATAAAATAAACTAAAAAACAAAATTCTTTTTTTTTGGAATTTTTCTGTCACGACCCGGATTTTCCCCCCAACATCGGGATCGTGATGGCGCCTACTCGTGGTAGCTAGGCAATCCACTTTATTCACACTACCCTGTTTTTAACAATATTTCATATTCAATTTAACAATCAATATCATAACCTTAATTAGACAAGTGCGGAAGACCTTATAAAAATAGTAATAAGCCATCTCAAAACGAAATAGTACTGAAATCCTCTACCCAAGACGTGGAGTCACCAACTCACGAACTACTACATGAATACTACACATAAAAGGTCTGAAAGAATATAACATAATCTGTTTGTCTCGGAACAAGGAGACTACAGCTAATGACATAAATAAAAAGAAGAGACGCCGGGCCTGCGGACGCCTGCAAGCTACCTCGGTCTCAAATATGATCAACTCCCACGCAATCGATTTACTGCTGCTGCTCCTGATCGTAACCTGGACCTGTGCAAAAACGCACGAAGTGTAGTATCAGCACAACCGACCCCATGTGCTGGTAAGTGCCTGGCCTATCCCGGCGAAGTAGTGACAAGCCTAGGACCAGACACCCACATAACCCTGTATAGTTATACATATATATATATATACCACAAGATAACGAGAAATAATCAAGTAATAACACAATAAGGAATATCACAGAAGAACTCAACCGTTAACAACAATCATTAAGTCAACAAGGAAAATAAGTACAATGAGAAACAGGTAATGTCAAGTCAATGAAATAGCAAATAAAGTGCACGGCATCACCCTTCGTGCTTTTACTCTCATCCTCACCAAATAAGCAAACAAAATGCACGGCATCACCCTTCGTGCTTTTAGTCACATCCTCACCAAATAAGCAAATAAAGTGCACGGCATCACCCTTCGTGCTTTTACTCTCATCCTCACATCCATAGTACGGCATGATCCTTCGTACATGGTTCAATAACAAGGCACGGCATGATCCTTCGTGCATAATCAATAACATGGCACGGCATTAACCTTCGTGCATAAACAGTAAATCAAGGCACGGCATCACCCTTCGTGCATTATCACTCTTCCTCACCCAAATAACAATCACAGTTAAGGGCAGAGAATGAAAACAACAAATCATGAACCGTCCCGGCAAGGGACACAATAATCGTCACAACAATTCCCGGCAAGGGCAATCAATATCTCACTGCAAGTATAAACAACGACTCACGGTCATGCTGGACGCCAGTGTATGGATGCTCGTCACCATAACCTATACACCGCACTCGATCACATAGCACATAGCACATAACCCTATTCCCTCAAGCTAGGATAGAACAAACACTTACCTCTAGCCTTGAAGTCAAAATTACTCTTCAATTATAGCTTCTTTCCCGAATTTCCGCCTTCAACTAGCTCGAATCTAATCACAATCGATTCCATTATATTAATAAATACTAATTAACTTGGTTTGAAAGCTTAAACATTGTTTTCTCAAAGTTTACCCCAAAATTTCCCAAAACGCCCCTGGCCCACGTGGTCGGGACTCGGGGTTCGGACCAAAGTCCGGTTACCCATTCCCCCACGAGTTCAAATATATGATTTGTTTCAAAATCGGACCTCAATTCGAGGTCCAATTGCTAAATTCATGAAAAACCTAGGTTCTACCCAAAAACATGGATTTCTACCATGAAAACCTTTGATTCTTATTGAAAAACATGATTAATGTTGTTAGGAATTGAAAGAATTAAGTAAAAAGTGACTTACAATTGCTTTGGAGTGAATTTGGTCTTGAGAGCTCGTGTGTGGTGTGAGGGTTTTTGAAAAAGTGAAGAATGAACTGAAAATTTCGTTTAAGTACAAAATTGCACAGCTGCGGATATCGCAATTGCGAACATTTGTTCGTAATTGCGAACACTACAGGGTTGGGGACTGTCATGGTCGCATTTGCGACATAATGTTCGCATTTGCGAACAAGCTAGGCATCTGGGTTTTGTCGCAATTGCGACAAATGCTTCGCATTTGCGAAGCCAGGCAACATACTGAAGGCCTCGCATTTGCGAGGTTAAGTTCGCATTTGCGAACTCTGGCCCAGGTCTGCCTATCTCGCATTTGCGAGATTTCCTTCGCATTTGCGAAGGTGAGCCTACTTGCCCAGGATCGCATTTGCGACCCTTTGTTCGCATTTGCGAACTCTGGCCCAGGTCTACCAGTATTGCATTTGCGATAAAGGGTTCGCATTTGCGAACCCAGCCTTGACCCGTCTTCTTCGCATTTGCGAGAAATTCTTCGCAAATGCGAAGCCAACAGCTGGGTGAAAAACCAGCAGTGCAAAAATTTAGAAATTGATCCTACGGCCTATCAAATCTTTACCCGAGCCCCCCGGGCTCCCAACCAAACATGTACACAATATCAAAAATGCATTACGAACTTGTTCGTGCGATCACATCGCCAATATAACATCGTTTTCATCGAATCAAGCCTCAAGTTCATGATTTTCATACCTTTGGTTTTCAAACTTTTCAAACTTCGAACTCAAGGTCCAAAACATACCAAACGACATCCGAATGTCACCAAACTTTGCAGAGAGCACATATATAATATTTAAGACTTGTACCGGGCGTCGTAACCAAAATACAAGCCCGATACCATGGTCATTTAATTTATTTTCCTTTAATAATTACAGCAAAAACAATTTCACAGAAAAATTCATAACTTGGGCTCTAGGCCTCAGAATTCGACTCCGGACGCATGTCCAAGTCCTATATTTTCCTACGGACCTTCCGCGACCGTCAGATCTCGGGTCCGGGTCCGTTTACCAAAAATGTTGACCGAAGTCAACTATATCAATATTAATATCATTTTTCTCCAAATTTTTCATAAACATTCATATTTTTTATCACAACTCTTTCCGACTACATGCCCGGATCGCGCACGTAAATCGAGGCAACATAGAATGAGGTTTTCAATGCATCGGAAGTGTAGAACAACTGGGGAAAACAAGTGGTGACCCCATTGGGTCGTCACATCCTCCACCTCTAAAATAACCGTTCGTCCTCGAACGGACAAGAGAAGGAAGTACCTGAGTCGGGGAACAAATGTGGGTAGCGGCTCCGCATATCAGACTCGGATTCCTAGGTCGATGCCTCAGGGGGCTGACCTCTCCACTGAACACGCACAGAAGGGTAACTCTTCGACCTTAACTGTCGAACCTGCCGGTCTAGAATAGCCACCGGCTCCTCCTCGTAAGGTAGATCATTGTCCAATTGGACAGTGTTGAAGTCTAACACGTGTGTGGGATCGCCGTGGTATCTCCGAAGCATAGATACATGAAAAACTGGATGCACGGCTGATAAGCTAGCGGCAAAGCTAGTCTGTAAGCCACCCCTCCCACTCTGTCTAGAATTTCAAATGGACCGATATACCTAGGGCTGAGCTTGCCCTTCTTCCCGAATTTCATCACGCCCTTCATTGGCGACACTCGGAGCAATACACGCTCACCAACCATGAAATCTACATCTCGAACCTTACGATCCGCATAAGTCTTCTGTCTGGACTGAGCTGAACGCAATCTCTCCTGGATAGTCTTGACCTTATCCAAGGCCTCCTGAACTAAGTCTGTACCCAATAACCGAGCCTCTCCGGGTTCAAACCATCCAACTGGAGATCGACATCGCCTGCCATACAACGCCTCATACGGGGCCATCTGGATGCTAGACTGGTAGCTGTTGTTGTAGGCAAACTCTGCTAATGGCAGAAACCGGTCCCATGAGCCTCCGAAATCAATAGCACAGGCTCGAAGCATGTCCTCTAGAATCTGAATAGTCCTCTCGGACTGGCCATCCGTCTGAGGATGAAATGCTGTACTCAACTGAACCTGGGTACCTAACTCCTGCTGGACCGCTCTCCAGAACCGCGAGGTAAACTGCGTACCCCGATCAGAAATAATAGATACTGGCACCCCGTGAAGACGAATAATCTCCCTAATGTAAATCTCCGCTAACCTCTCTGACGAGTAGGAGACAGATACTGGAACAAAGTGTGATGACTTGGTCAGCCTATCAACAATGACCCAAATAGCATCAAATTTCCTCCGAGTCAAAGGAAGTCCAGTAACGAAGTCCATAGTGATCCGCTCCCATTTCCACTCCGGAATTTCAATCCTCTGGAATACACCACCAGGTCTCTGGTGCTCATATTTCACCTGCTTGACAATTTAGACACCGAGAGACATACGCAATGATATCTTTCTTCATTCTGCGCCAGCAATAGTGCTGCCGCAAGTCCTGATACATCTTCGCGGCGCCCGGGTGAATGGAATAATGCGAACTGTGGACCTCCGCTAAGATCATCTCTCGAATCCCTTCGACATTGGGCACGCAAACTCGACCCTGCAACCTCAATACCCCATCATCATCTAGATTTACCTTTGTGGAACCTCCCCGCTGTACTGTATCTCCCAAATCACGCAAATGAGGATCATCAAATTGCCTCTCACGGATACGCTCTAATAGAGAAGAACGAGCGACCGTGCAGGCTAACACCCTGCTAGGCTTAGAAATGTCTAATCTCACGAACCGGTTGGTTAAGGCTTGGACATCTAGAGGAAATGGTCTCTGACTGACCGGAATGAATGCAAGACTACCCATGCTGGCGGACTTTCTACTCAATGCATCGGCCACCACATTGGCCTTATCTGGGTGATATAAGATAGTAACATCATAGTCTTTTAGCAACTCTAACCATCTCCGCTGTCGTAGATTCAACTCCTTTTGCTTGAACAAGTACTGTAGGCTTTTGTGGTCAGTGTATACCTCACACGTCACACCATATAGATAATGCCTCCAGATCTTTAAGGCATGAACCATTGCTGCTAACTCAAGATCATGAACTGGGTAATTCTTCTCATGTATTTTTAGCTGTCTCGAAGCATAAGCAATAACCTTACCACCCTGCATCAATACCGCTCCAAGCCCTGTACAAGATGCGTCACAATAAACTGTATAAGGCCCTGCACCCGTAGGTAGTATCAACACTGGCGCGGTGGTCAAGGCTGTATTGAGCTTCTGAAAGCTCGCCTCGCACTCCTCTGACCACTGAAACTGGACGCCCTTCTGGATCAACCTGGTCATCGGGGCTGCAATAGAAGAAAACCCCTCTACAAATCGACGGTAGTAACCTGCTAATCCCAAGAAACTCCTGATCTCAGTCACTGAAGCTGGTCGAGGCCAATTCTGGACTGCCTCAATCTTCTTGGGTCAACCTGAATACCTTTCACTGATACGATGTGGCCCAGAAATGCCACCGAACTCAGCCAGAACTCACATTTCGAAAATTTGGCATATAGCGCACTCTGAGGTGCTGCTCATGCTCTTCCTGGCTGTGGGAGTATACCAGGATGTCATCTATAAAGACTATCACGAACAGAGCCTGAATACTCGATTCATCAACTCCATGAATGCTGCTGGGGCATTGGTCAACCCGAAGGACATGACCAAGAACTCATAATGCCCATATCTAGTACGAAAGGCTGTCTTAGGGATGTCAGCCGCCCTGATCTTCAGCTGATGGTAGCCTGACCTCAAGTCTATCTTTGAGAACACCCTCGCTCCCTGGAGCTGGTCAAACAAATCATCAATCCTCGGCAGTGGATATTTATTCTTTATTGTCACTTTGTTCAATTGCCGGTAATCAATACACATCCGCATCGAGCCATCTTTCTTATTCACAAACAACACAGGTGCTCCCAGGGGGAAACACTGGGCCTGATAAAGCCCTTCTCAAGAAGGTGTTGTAACTGATCTTTCAACTCTTTTAACTCCGGTGGGGGCATACGATAGGGTGGAATAGAGATGGGCTGAGTGCCCGGTGCCAGATCAATGCAGAAATCAATATCCCTGTCGGGTGGCATGCCCGGCAAAGTCTGAAGGGAAAACCTCAGGAAACTCCCGTACAATGTGGACTGACTCAATAGAAGGAACCTCTGCGCTGGAATCACGAACATAAGCCAGATAAGCTAGACACCCCTTCTCGACCATGCACCGAGCCTTAAAATAGGAAATAACGATGCGAACGGAGTGGCTTGAGGTACCTTTCCACTCTAGTCGGGGTGATTCTGGCAAGGCCAAGGTCACAGTCTTAGCATGACAATCTAGGATAGCATGATATGGGGACAACCAGTCCATCCCCAATATGACATCAAAATCCACCATATCCAAAAGCAACAGATCAACACGGGTCTCAAGACCCCCAAATATAACTACGCACGAACGATGTACTCGGTCAACTACAATGGAGTCACCCACCGGTGTAGACACATAAACTGGAATATCCAGAGCATAGCTGGGCACGGCCAAATACGGTGCGAAGTAGGAAGACACATATGAATATGTAGATCCAGGGTCAAATAATACTGAAGCACCTCTGTCACAAACAAGAATGGTACCTGTAATCACGGCATCTGATGCCTCTGCCTCTGGCCTGGCTGGTAAAGCATAAAATCGGGGATCAGCACCTCCCCTCTGAGCTACATCTCTGGGACGGTCATCCACTGGCTGACCTCTACCTCTGGCTGGACGGTCTCCACCTCAACGGTCTCGACCTCCAGCTCTACGATCTCTACCCCCGCCTCTGGCTGGCTGGGTAGGCTGTGGGTCAGCTGGGGCCTGAATCATTGGACGAGGATCCCACTGCTGAGTGTTGACCGTCGCTCGAGGGAAAAACCTGACAAGATGACCTGGGTCACCACAACCGTAATAACATTTAGGCTGATGGGGATGCTGGCCCTGACAACCTGAATGGCCTCCACAAACACTCTGAAGAGGCTGAGCACTGATGGGAGGCTTATCCGAATACCGCTCACGAAACCCACGATTAGCTGGTCCACCATGTGAAGCCTGGAGGGCTGACTGAAAAGGTCTGAAAGACTGGCCCCTATGAAAAGATTCCCTGCCACCGGAAGAAGAACCACTAAACCTGCCCGAATGACGAGCCCTCTTGTCTGAAGAATAACCCCCTCCCCGAGCAAGAGCCATCTCAACTCTACGTGCCGCATTAGCTGCCTCCTGAAATGATATATCACTCCCCACTCCCATAGCCATCTGGAGTCTAATTGGCTGATTAAGCCCATCTATGAACCTGCGAACTCTCTCCTGCTCTGTGGGAAGTATCACTACCGCATGACGTGCCAAATCAACAAATCTCGTCTCATACTGGGTGACAGTCATACTACCCTACTGGAGGCGCTCAAACTGCCTCCGAAGTGCATCCCGCTGAGTAACAGGGAGAAACGTTTCCAGAAATAACTCTGCAAACTGATCCCATGATAAAGCCGGGGACCCTGCTGGTCGAGTCAAACAATAATCCCTCCACCAAGTCTTGGCGGATCCTGAAAGCCTGAATGTACAGAAGTCCACTCCATTGGACTCCACTATCCCCATAGTCTTGAGAATCTCATGGCAACTGAATAAGAAATCCTGAGGATCCTCTGATGTGGCACCGCTGAAGGTAGTGGTAAACAACTTGGAGAACCGATCAAGTCTCCATACAGAATCAGAAGTCATGTCTGCTCCATCTCCGGCCTGAGTTGTGGTACCTGACTGAGTGGCCACAGCTGGCCGAACCACTGGTGCCTGAGGCTGAGGAGCTACTGGCTCCGGAGTACGAGCAACAGGAGTCTGGGCCCCTCCTCCAGCCTGAGAAGCGGCTGGTGCAACCGGTAATAAACCTGCTCTAGCAATGCTGTCCATGAAACCCGCTATCCTAACCAAAGCCTCTCGAAGATCCGAGGTAATTAAAGCCTCTCCTGGGACCTGAGCCTGACCCACTGGAGCTGCTGGGACTGGAGCCTCCTCGCCAGTCTCAATATGAGGCTCCACCTCTGGAATAGCTGCCGGGGGCTGGGCTCTACCCCTACCACGGCCTCCAACGCGACCTCGGCCCATGCCCCTCACGGGAGCTGCCTTGGGCTCGGGCTGCTGGTCAGCGAACGAAGAAG
Source organism: Nicotiana noctiflora (assembly GCA_032618575.1). NCBI lineage: Eukaryota > Viridiplantae > Streptophyta > Magnoliopsida > Solanales > Solanaceae > Nicotiana > Nicotiana noctiflora. The sequence continues at coordinate 59,207 of JASVEL010003652.1, read as the reverse complement.
TGTGTGTCCTCACCATCTGCGAAATGACAGAATAGAAGTTCAATCAGCATTTGAGGAACAAGTCGCACGACAAGAAAGAACAAATGAGAGACTCTTTCCTAACTCAATAGACTCTGGAGGACAAGTACGGACGTCTCCGTACCTACCTCTCAAACTCTACTAAGCTTGTTCGTGAGTGGTGAGACCTATGTAACCTAGAGCTCGATACCAACTTGTCACGACCCGGATTTTTCCCCCAACATCGGGATCGTGATAGCGCCTACTCGTGGTAGCTAGGCAAGCCACTTTATTCACACTACCCTGTTTTTAACAATATTTCATATTCAATTTAACAATCAATATCATAACCTTAATTAGACAAGTGCGGAAGACCTTATAAAAATAGTAATAAGCCATCTCAAAACAAAATTGTACTGAAAGCCTCTACCCAAGACGTGTAGTCACCAACTCACGAACTACTACATGAATACTATACATAAAAGGTCTGAAAGAATATAACATAATCTGTTTGTCTCGGAACAAGGAGACTACAGCTAATGACATAAATAAAAAGAAGAGACGCCGGGCCTGCGGACGCCTGCAAGCTACCTCGGTCTCAAGTATGATCAACTCCCATGCAAATGATCTACTGCTGTTGCTCTGAAGGCCCCGTAAAAATTTTGTGCATAAAACCTAGTAGCTGTGGTGTCATGGTCCGAATAATGTGTTAGGAATGCGTAGAATTCAGCTATCATGTGCATAAATTTTGTGCATAAAACCTAACAGCTATCATGCTAGCATTCAGATGGCCCCATTTGAGGCATTGTACGGGAGAAGATGTAGGTCGCCAATCGGGTGGTTTGAGGTAGGTGAAGCGGAATTGCTAGGGCCGGATATGGTGTACGAAGCTATGGAAAAGGTCAAGGTTATTCAGGAAAGAATGAAAACAGCACAGAGTCGTCAAAAGTCCTATGCAGACGTTCGTCGAAGGGATTTGGAGTTTCAAGTAGATGATTGGGTGTTCTTGAGGGTATCTCCTATGAAGGGAGTCATGCGATTTGGAAAGAAAGGGAAATTGAGTCCTAGGTATGTCGGGCCATATCGGATCGTTCAAAGGATTGGTCAAGTTGCTTATAGGCTAGAGTTGCCTCCCGAGATGTCATCAGTGCATCCGGTATTCTATGTGTCCATGTTGAAGAAAGTGATTGGAGATCCATCCACCATCATGCCAGTCGAGGCTATAGAGGTTAATGAAGATTTGTCATATGAAGAAGTTCCAGTTGCCATTCTTGATAGGCAAGTCCGTAAGTTGAGAAATAAGGAAGTTGCCTCTGGTTAAAGTATTGTGGCAAAGTCAACAAGTTGAGGAGGCCACATGGGAAGCGGAAAAAGAGATGAAGGAAAAGTACCCCCATTTGTTCGATCAAGCCTAGAAGAAATTAGGTGACCCTCCTACTCCTAGTAATTGTCATCTTGTCTAAGTTGTTTCCCTCTTACTATTAGTAAAGTCCCCTTCATTTTGTAATGAGTTAAATGTGTTGTTACCTTGGGTCACTTGAACCGTTCTTGATAAATGAAAGCCTTATAAAGATTTACGTGTTAAATAAACAACTAATAGTAAGTGTAGATTGGTAATGGTTTGTTAAATGTACATGGTGTGTTAAAATGGTTAAATAAGGTAAGAATTCATTGAAGTGACTAGTTTACATGCATTCGTTAAGGCAAGAAAGTATATACGAGTTGTGGAAAGTGTTGTAGTTGTATATTGTTGTTTGGTAATGTGTTTCGGGGGCCCTCTGACAGGTGGATATGCCCATAATACAAAGGAAACTCTAGCGAAATGTTTCTAAAATATAAGAGTTAGTCAAAATTTTGATAGCTTGCATATCATGTCTTTCAAAACCAACTCATTTATTTCAAAATCCTCATTCGAGGACGAATGATCTTAAGGGGGGAGGATGTAAGGCCCCGTAAAAATTTTGTGCATAAAACCTAGTAGCTGTGGTGTCATGGTCCGAATAATGTGTTAGGAATGCGTAGAATTCTTCGCGGCTCGCAAGCTCGCCGCGGTTCGGACCCTTGGTAGTGATTTAAGTTTAAAAAATGTAGAGAATTAATTTTTCCGAAAAGTGTCCAATATGCGGTCAAGAATGCGATCGCAAACCTGACATGCGGACCGCATTCTTGCCGCAAAACGTTCCAGAGAGTTTCCCAAAATCGTGTCAAAAGTGCGGTCGATATGCGATCGCATGTCAAATCTGCGGTGCACTTTGCGACCGCAGATCAAGCATGCGGACCGCATTCTGGCCGCATTCCTTAACAGAACCCTTGAATAATTTTGAGGCCATTCTACGGTCACTATGCGGACCGCATGTTGATTCTGCGGTCGCAAAGTGCACCGCATAATTGACCCGGTCCACATTTTTGTAACATTTTGACCCGATCTCTTCTTTAATATAACACCTTTCTTCTTCATTTTATCATATCATCTTACCAAAATTAGAGAGAGAAGAGAGGGTTTTTAGAGAGAGAAATCTTTCATCTTCAAAGATTGTTCCAATCATCTTAGTTCAAAGGATTCTAGGGCAAAGATTCAACTTCCCCAATCTTTTCAAGGTAAAAACCCTAACTATTTCCTTTGATTTTCAGTTTTAAATTGAGTAAAGAGAGGTTTGCATATAATAGCTTTTGAAAATAGAATTTTTACACTCATGCATGATTATTGAACTTGATTTCTAGTAAAAAGAAGTGAGTAGAAGTAAGAGTCTTCAAGAACAAGGTTGGCAAGAGTAGGATATCTTGGTTAAGCATAAAGTAGGAAGAAAACTCATCACCAGGTATGTATGGCTAATTTTGATTCTTGTGAAATCGCCTATATGTGTGAAAATTGCTTGGTTAATGTTAATTTGACAAATTGTGTGAAATTCTCAAAGTTGTTGTTGAAATATGAGTTATGTGGTATAGAATATGAACCGAAAGTTAAATGAGAGTTGAATTGGGTAAAGAATTGTGAATAATACTTATGATGGCCTATATGGCACTTTGTGGAAAGGAAACGAAACACTCGAGAATTGGTTTATTGTGGAAAGAGATGAAACACTTGAATTGTGGAAAATTGTTGAACATACTTGTGTGAATATTCTTGATTATGGAAATATTGTAACTTGGTTGTGATATTGGCTTGATTAGTAATTGAGAACATGAAACAATGTGCAAGTTGCTTATTTGAACTTGTTGAAATTGTGTGTAGTACCTTATCTGCTGTTTGAAATTGTTGTGTTTTAAACTGTAAGGCGGGGTCGTGTTGCGCGCCGCAACGTGAGGAAATAAGGTGTGGGTTGGGGTGATAAGGGTGGCCGAGGTAATAAGGGTGGTCAGGGGCAATAAGGATGGAAAGCGATCGAAATCGCTATTGAAAATTGATACAAAAATCAATGATGTGAAATTGTGAAAGGAGACAGCAGGAGAGTTTGCAACCTGGGGAGGCACCGATTGCCCCTATGTTTGACTACTTGCAATTTATGTTGTTAATTGGTTGTTGTTCTATTTGTTGACCTTGAATGTGCTTATGTTGAGGCTTATCTGAAATGAGAAAAAGGTGGAAAACATGGTTGGTTGGCTTGATTAGTTTTAATGTAATTTAATGGCTTGAGTTTACTTGGGACAAAGTTTGTCCATACATACCAGTACAATTCAAGTGTACCGACGTCCCTTTTGCCGGGGACGCTACATTCGTGTTATGATTGTAGGTGGATCAGTAGCAGGCACTTCAGCTCATCGGCAGTAGTATCCTTCTCCTTCCACTGCCCGTTTTGGTGAGCCCCTTTCTTCCTTGGGGCCCTGTGTGGTTCATGCCACTTTTGTTTAGATTTCATTTTGGTTTAGTAAGGTATAGCCGGAGCCTTGTTACCGGCAAGTATTGTATTCCCTTTTTTTGTATCCTAGAGGCTCTGTAGACATGTAAACTGTGGTGGGACTCCAGTATTATGTATACAGTATGTTATGTCGGGCGTTGTAAAAACTGCAAACTTGTTAATGAATCACTTGTATGGTTTTATTTGTTTAATGTGAAATCATTCATGGTTAGTAAGATATTTGGTTAATGAGAAACAATCAACACAGGGGTAACGCGTGGGAATGAAAGGCACCTAGGTCCGCTTGACTGGGGCAACCCGGTCAGGCGCCGGTCATGTTCCCCGATTTGGGGCGTGAGATGATCGAAACCTGAACCTGTGCAAAAACACACAGAAGTGTAGTATCAGCACAACCGACCCCATGTGCTGGTAAGTGCCTGGCCTATCCCGGCGAAGTAGTGACAAGCCTAGGACCAGACACCCACATAACCCTGTACAGTTCTACATATATATATACCACAAGATAACGAGAAATAATCAAGTAATAACACAATAAGAAATATCACAGAAGAACTCAACCGTTAACAACAATCATTAAGTCAACAAGGAAAATAAGTATAATGAGAAACAGGTAATGTCAAGTCAATGAAATAGCAAATAAAGTGCACGGCATCACCCTTCGTGCTTTTACTCTCATCCTCACCAAATAAGCAAACAAAATGCACGGCATCACCCTTCGTGCTTTTACTCTCATCCTCACCAAATAAGCAAACAAAGTGCACGGCATCACCCTTCGTGCTTTTACTCTTATCCTCACATCCATGGTACGGCATGATCCTTCGTACATGGTTCAATGACAAGGCACGGCATGATCCTTCGTGCATAATCAATAACATGGCACGACATTAACCTTCGTGCATAAACAATAACAAGGCACGACATTCACCCTTCGTGCATTATCACTCTTCCTCACCCAAATAACAATCACAGTTAAGGGCAGAGAATGAAAACAACAAATCATGAACCGTCCCGGCAAGGGACACAATAATCGTCACAACAATTCCCGGCAAGGGCAATCAATATCTCACTGCAAGTATAAATAACGACTCACGGTCATGCTGGACGCCAGTGTATGGATGCTCGTCACCACAGCCCATACACCGCACTCGATCACATAGCACATAGCACATAACCCTATTCCCTCAAGCTAGGATAGAACAAACACTTACCTCTAGCCTTGAAGTCAAAATTACTCTTCAATTATGGCTTCTTTCCCCAAATTTCCGCCTTCAACTAGCTCGAATCTAATCACAATCGATTCCATTATATTAATAAATACTAATTAACTTGGTTTGATAGCTTAAAAATTGTTTTCTCAAAGTTTAGCCCAAAATTTTCCAAAACGCCCCTGGCCCACGTGGTCGGGACTTGGGGTTCGGACCAAAATCCGGTTACCCATTCCCCCACGAGTTCAAATATATGATTTGTTTCAAAATTGAACCTCAATTCGAGGTCCAATTGCTAAATTCATGAAAAATCTAGGTTCTACCCAAAAACATGGATTTCTACCATGAAAACCTTTGATTCTTATTGAAAAACATGATTAATGTTGTTAGGAATTGAAAGAATTAAGTAAAAAGTGACTTACAATTGCTTTTGAGTGAATTTGGTCTTGAGAGCTCGTGTGTGGTGTGAGGGTTTTTGAAAAAGTGAAGAATGAACTGAAAATTTCGTTTAAGTACAAAATTGTACAGCTGCGGATATCGCAATTGCAAACATTTGTTCGCAATTGCGAACACTACAGGGTTGGGGACTGTCATGGTCGCATTTGCGACATAATGTTCGCATTTGCGAACAAGCTAGGCTTCTGGGTTTTGTCGCAATTGCGACAAATGCTTCGCATTTGCGAAGCCAGGCAACATACTGAAGGGTTGGGGACTGTCATGATCGCATTTGCAACCCTTTGTTCGCATTTGCGAACTTGGCTTGTTTCTGGCAGACATCGCATTTGCAATTATGGGTTCGCATTTGCGACCCTTTGTTCGCATTTGCGAACTTGGCTTGTTTCTGGCAGACATCGCATTTGCAATTATGGGTTCGCATTTGCGAACCCAGCCTTGACCTGTCTTCTTCGCATTTGCGAGAAATTCTTCGCAAATGCGAAGCCAACAGCTGGGCGAAAAACCAGCAGTGCAAAAATTTAGGAATTGATCCTACGGCCTATCAAATCTTTACCCGAGCCCCCCGGGCTCCCAACCAAACATGTACACAATATAAAAAACACATTACGAACTTGTTCGTGCGATCACATCGCCAATATAACATCGTTTTCATCGAATCAAGCCTCAAGTTCATGATTTTCATACCTTTGGTTTTCAAACTTTTCAAACTTGGAACTCAAGGTCCAAAACATACCAAACGACATCCGAATGTCACCAAACTTTGCAGAGAGTGCATATATAATATTTAAGACTTGTACCGGGCGTCGGAACCAAAATACGAGCCCGATACCATGGTCATTTAATTCATTTTCCTTTAATAATTACAGCAAAAACAATTTCACAGAAAAATTCATAACTTGGGCTCTAGGTCTCAGAATTCGACTCCGGACGCATGTCCAAGTCCCATATTTTCCTACGGACCTTCCGGGACCGTCAGATCTCGGGTACGGGTCCGTTTACCAAAAATGTTGACCGAAGTCAACTATATCAATATTAATATCATTTTTCTCCAAATGTTTCATAAACATTCATATTTTCTATCACAACTCTTTCCGGCTACATGCCCGGATCGCGCACGTAAATCGAGGCAACATAGAATGAGGTTTTCAATGCATCGGAAGTGTAGAACAACTGGGGAAAACAAGTGATGACCCCATTGGGTCGTCACATTTTCATTTATAATTTTTTTTTTTTGGTTTTTCAAATACAAAATAGGAAGTACTATAACAAAAAACTCGACAATCTTAACTAGACTGACAGACTCGATACGACTGTACAAGACTAAAAAATAAAAGACTACATAAAATAGACTAAAAAAAAAGTTCCCCCAAGCAGCTCGTGTGCAATTGTCTTTGACTAGAATGGTCCTGGGGTATTTATCATGCTCAAACTCTAGCAAATGTCTCCATACCTGAATGGAAAAATAAGATTAAATAGAGTTAGTGACTCAAGACACATGTAAGAAATGATTGGGCTATTTTTAAAAATTAACCACATGGCTAAGAGTGGCTATTCATGCAAACTCAACAAATGTGACCTTTAAGACATGGAAATATACCTCATTAAGGCTTTATGAATTCAAACTCTCAATAATTATGGCCCAAGACCGATCGACAAAAAAATGACCCATTTTGCAAAAAAAGGCCGATATGGCTAGATTTGGCTAAAGATGCAAACACAAAAGGGAAGGACCTTAAATTAATATGATACCTAGTTGTGGACTCAAAATCCCAAGACATGAGTTTATTGAACCACTTTTGCAAAAATGACCCCATTTTGCAAGGATGGCCAATGTGGCCAAAAGTGGCTAGACATGCAAGATTTGGCTTTGCCCCGCAAAGCCAAGAACCTAAGACGCTAGGAAGACCTGACCCTATGTGGGTTGCCTACGTATCTCGCCCCGAGAGATGAGAATCAGGTTCACGTAGTTCGGGAAGGTGCAATTAATTTGTAAAAAGCTATATTTTATCTTTTTGAAAAAAGATGGAAAAATGTAAAATCTTTTTGGATTTTTCATTTTCAATTTTTTTTTGAATTTTTGGAAGATAATGGAAAAGTGTAAAAAAAAATCTTGGATTTTTCATTTTCAATTTTGAAAAATAATGGAAAAGTGTAAAATCTTTTTGGATGTTCTTTTTCTTCTTTTTTTTTGGATTTTTCTTGAAAAAGTTGTGAAAGAAAAATACAATCGGGCCCTATTTTTGTGATGACCCGGCCCGTCATCACGGGAATTACCACCCCGTTATGTTGTAATTATATGTTTTATGCTTTCATATCAGTGTTAGAGTATATCGGATGAGTTAGGAGTGAATTGGATTGAAAATGAGGCATATAGCCTTTTTGAAGGAAACTTGAATAAGGAAAGTCAACCCGGAGTTGACTATTTAGTTAGAGGGCTCGGAATTGGATTCTAATGACTAGGTTAGTTCCGGGAGGTGATTTTTGACTTAGGGGAGCAATCGGAATTGAATTTGGAGGTCCGGTGTAGAAATAGGCTTGAATTGGCTAAGGTTGAATTTTGGCGAAATCCGAACGATAGGTGAGATTTTGATCTGGGGTCGGAATGGAATTCCGACAATTCCTGTAGCTTCGTTATGTGATTTTGGATATGTCCGCAAAATCTCAGGTCATTCGGACGTCGTTTGGTCGGGTTTTTGATCGAATGTCTAATTCGGAAAGTTTTAAGGAATTTAGGCTTGAATCCGTGTGGAATTGGCGATTTTGATGTTTAAGATGGTGTTTTTATGATTGGAACAAGTTCGTATCGTGTTTTGGAGTATGTTGGCGGTTTTTGTTGGGGTCCCGTGGGCCTCGGGATGAATTCGGGGGTCCAAACGGACCAATTTGTGCCAAAGGCACTGCTGTTTCTGCTGCAATAAGTGCAGAGGATTTTTGAGCTTCGCGATCGCGAAGCCTTGCATGCGATCGCGTAAGAGGAGAATTTTGACTCTGCGATCGCGAGGAAGAGTATGCGATCGCGTAAGGTTATGACGGAATGCATTGCGATCGCGATGTCTTGTGTGCGATCGCGTAGGTCTGGATTTAAAGCAGTGCGATCGCGGGTGGATTCACGCGATCGCGTAGTGTTGAGGCCTAAAGCAGTGCGATCGCGTAGGGTATGTCGCGATCGAGTAGAGTAATTTTGGAGCCTAGCGAATTTGTTCATCGCGATCACCAGCCTGGGGCTGCAATCGCATAGGGTCACCTGGCAGTCAGTGAATTAATATAGCAGAACAGTCCAGTCACGAACCCCATACCCAAAACCTCTATTTTTGAGTTCTAAGAGGAGATATTGATGGGAGAGTGCTGGGAAATCATCGGAGTTTCGTCAGAGGTAAGTTTTGTGACTTAGTTACATCATTTTTACATGAAATCCTTGGTTAATTCTCTGTAAATGAAAGATTAAAGGTGGGTTTGAGCCCTAGGCCTAAAATTGAAGAAAAAAACTGATTTGAATGGGCAAATGGAGTCCGATTTCTGTAAATTTTATATGCCTAGACTCGTATCGAGATGAGGCTTCCGAATATGTGACTTTTGTAATTTTTCGAGAAGCGTACCGAAAGTCGGATTTTGGCAACTTTGCCATTTTTGGTGTAAATCGAGTTGTATTGATTGAGTATTGTTCCATTGGTCTAATTTGATGTGTATTTACTGTAATTGATCAGATTCTGCGCGTGTGGAGCTTGAATCTCGTGGCAAGGGCATTGCGGAGTAGGCGTCGCGTTGTATTGAGGTGAGTAATAGATGTGGGTGATGACCAGCGGGTTTGAAACCCCAGTATACCACTTTGTGACGTTGTATAGCGGCGGGACACGTACTCTCTTGTGAGTGCGGGGTCGATTGTGATTGGAAACTATGGCTTAGTCCGACTTGTTGATACTGAGTTATGATATTAGGCTATTCTTGAGCCGTCGAACCTCCTTCTCGGATGGTTGCATACTATATTGTGATATTGGCTACTCTTGAGCCGTTGAACCTCCTTCTTGGACGGTTGAGTATACTTGTAGGCTGTGAGCCAGTTGTTGGATCCCGTGAGGATCGTTATCATAGTCTTGTGATATTGACATGCTAGTTTACTACCAGTCCGCAACTATTTCTGTTATCATGTTATTTCCAATCTCTGGAACTTGATATTACTGTTTTCAACTGAAAAATGATAAAAGAGTTTTCAAAAACTACTTTTGAGCCTGCGAGGCTGTATTTGCATATTAGCTGACTGGTAGTGGATCGGGCTGCATGCCGCAGCGGTATATATGTTGGATCGGATTGCACGCCGCAGTAATATTGTGCTTGGGTTGTAGGAGCCCCTCCGGGGTCTGAACCCCCATAGTGAGCACGGGTACCCAAATTGGATCGGGCTACGTGCCGTAGCGGTCATATCATGCATTGCATTGCATTTAGCTACATCTGATAGCTGTTATGCTGTTTTGCTGGTACTTGTTGGTACAGGTACAGTCGATATTTATTCTGTGACAGGGTATTTGATTACAGCTTTACATAGTGCTTTATTGCGGATTTCTTATCTGCGCTGTCTTACCCCTGTTTATTATCACTGAGTCTGGTAGTACTCATTTTACTCCCTGGACCTTGTGTGTTGATCCAGGTACCTCTCAGTAGTGATCCTGTAGCTGTGCGAGGCGACATCTGTAGGATATTCGAGATAGCTGCAGAGTCCGCAGGACTCGATATTCCTTCTCACTGTCTTTTGATTCTGTATTGCTATTTCTTTCCGTACTTGGTATTTTGTAAACTATTATACATCTATGTTCATTAGAGGCTCATGACTCTTGACCCTTCGGTCTATGGGAGTTGGCATGTGTTGGGACTTGGTTCCCTGTTTTTAATATACCTATCACTGTTGGATTATTCTGTTATGCTTAAATTGGATAAAGAGAGCTTATGGCTCCGTGATTGTTGTTAATTGGTCAGGCTGGCCTAGCAGTGTGATGGGCGCCATCACGACCGGATTTGGGGTCGTGACAAGTTGGTATCGAGCCTAGGTTTACTAGGCCTCATGAGTCTTGAGCCGGTTAGTAGAGTCTTGTGGATCGGTACCGGGACGCCTGTACTTATCCTCGGGAGGCTGCGAACCTTTAGGAAACACTTCACATTTCTTGGAATTCTTATCGTGCGTACTTGATTCAGCTTGAGATATGCTTCTGAAATTTCTTCCGCACGTCTGTGTACGCATCGAGCGCTCAGTAATATAATTGCCTTATGGCTTGTGATTTCCCCAAACGAGGGGCGAGACATAATCTCCGTGAGTTCATGTTGGGCCAGTCGGAAAGGTTTGGGGCTGGACCTTGTTTATGACTTGAGCATCGAGGTGTTGATTTTGTGAGTGGTGGCAATAGATAATGTACTGAGGGTTTGAAACCCCATATTTGCACTATACAGTGTTATGCTGAGATGATACACGCGTCATGTGACGAGCGTGGTGGTATTGTGACTGGGGATTTGGACTTGATCCTTCCTAATTGATAAATTACTCTATAAAGTGACTGAGACTGGGCTTATATCTATGTACTTGGGCTAGTAGCCATGTTTCGGGCCTTGTGCCGATCTGTAGAGTATTAGGGAGGCTTACTAATGGATGAGTTGTTAATTGTTCGACTCTTGTCTAATTTGTTGTGTAGCCCCGAGCTATGGGCGTGGTGAATAATTATCATATCTCGTAATTGGAAGGTAAAGTGCCTTATGTGTAGTGGAATGAGTTTAAACTCAGGAAGACTAAAGTGATTATGCTATGTGTATCCTGGTGAAGGGTATTGTGATGAAATTCTAAATTGAGAAGAAGTAGGAGGGTTGATCCTCATGTGTAATTTAAAGGTATTTGATATGTGTTATGATTCGAGCAGGTACAGCGCATGTTCATGTAACAATTATGATAATATGATTCGTGTAGTATTGAGACTAATGTTGTCGATATGCATTGTGATGTCTTGTCGAGTTGTGAATGTATTGCTAGGATGGTTTTGGTGATTCTCTGGCAGGTGGATACGCCAAGTTACAAAGGAAACTCTGTCAAAATGTTTGAAAAATTTTGGACTTAGAAAAGATTTTCGTCACCTAAAGAGTGGGCTTAACTATTGTGTGAGAATGAATGCAAGACTTGCAAAAGAGTTAATATTTATGATGATTCGAATCTCCGCCGAAGCTTGTAAATAACTTGAGTTTAATCTAACTAGAACTTTGTGGCATCATTTGAGTAAGAATGTTATAAGTGGCTAAAAGTGCTTTGATGTATGGCTCCGAGCTAAGTTGGGGAGGTTATTATTGATTAACTGATTGCACTGTTGTGTGCCGTGTTGGCTCTGTCTCTAAGTATGTGGGAAAATTTGATTTAAGGTTATGGTGCTTCGTAGATGTGAAGAAATACTAGGATGTTGTGAACTTATATTGGTAAAGAAGGTTCGGTGTATGGAAAAGAAAGATAGCTAATTGTATCTGTATGTAATCATGTTCTGCGGTGTCAGAGATCTAGCAAAGCACGAGTGGTTCTGTTTAATAAGACCGTTGAATTACAGCTGAACAAGGGTGAATGACGCCCGAGAATTTGTTTACGGTGTTCAAGATTTTGCTTGTAACAGTCAAGTGTCTTAAGAGTCTGCATGTGGCTAAAGACGGTGGTTTCGTTAGAAGAGATCAAGACTTGTGTTATATTATGTGATGGGATTCTATGTAACCGTATTGGAAGGCAATGATAACGAATTCAAATCGAAGGAAGTTCTTCGAAATAAAGTATTGTAGAATATGGTCCTTCTGGGAAACATTGAGAGAGTATTCAGTGGCCTATGGGTCTTAGACGGTGTGGTCTTATGTTCGAGTCTCATGTGGTAACATGAGTTGATATATTATGGTGTTACAGTAAGGGCTAATATTAAATTAAAGATGAATCAGAAAGGAAATTGGGTACATGGAACAACTTGTTAATAAACCGAAGCGGTATGATAAGGAATACGATTAATTATTGGTATGTGATTGAAGTAATAAGTCTAGCAGATATTGTGCAACAAAGCTTTTGAGTGCTGACAGTTGTGTAACTCGATATGGGTATAAGGACTCAATCCTGGCAGTTTAACTTATGCAATGTAATTGGGAGAAAGAGTTTATGATGTGTTTTAACGTGGTTTAAAAATGAGTGTATTTCCTGTTGGTATGTAAGGCTTGGAATGTGTAATGAGTTTTCTCTATATGGGATCATGAAAGTCTTGACTAGTTGAGTGCGCCGATGTTTGCGGCGTAGGAAAGGAATATGAATTTCCATGCTATCTTAGTGTGGTGTGGCATATGCGATGTGTGATGGAAAGTTGATAATGGCATATTCAAGGTTTTGAGATCAGTTCATAATATATGGGGAGTCATTAAAATTATCGAGCAGCGCGGGCACCTGCAGGTGATTTAAAGAATCGATCTTTCTGGCGATTAAGGAAAATGGTACTGCTATTCTAGTGATTTGGCAGGGTATATGGTCCAAAAGGACAAGGTAATGTAAACCGATAATATCTAGTGGTATGGTGGTATTCTCTTGTGGGATCGACTGTAATAATTGAGTCGTTGATGTCATAGTGAAATTTCTGGATGGCTTTTATGGTATGGAATGGACGCTTGATGTGCGTTATGTATATGTACATTGGAGTACGGGATCAGGCATTGTGATTCATGTGTTATATATGTGTTGGAGACTTGAAGCTCTCGTTAGTCCGCCTATGCAGTGGTTGTATATCATGTGTATCGACACCGTTTTGTGATTATTAAAAATTGGAAGCCCTAGTGGCTCTCTTTCAACTTGATATGACGAATTTGGATTATGATACTTGATTGCTGACTGGTCATCATTGAGCCAGGTTGTCTAGACTAATGTGATATGGACTATGATGGTATGGCATAAATTGCGTAGCAGAGTGCATCAAAGTATGCTCCAACGGGGTAGTTGTACCTCAGGACCAGCGGACGGCTGGTGGGTATTGCTTTGTCAGTTGGGCCTTCGTGGCGGATATTAGTGCAGAGGTTTCTACCATTGATTTAGTTCTGGTATTAAGGAACTTTATCGGATGCGTTTCTGGTGGCCGAACTTGAGGCTATATATATATGTTTACCATAATGAGCAACTTGACTCGACGCGCTTTTCTTTAGTGAGGGTTCTATATGGATCGGGTGGTGGGCCGCCACAGGTACGGTTATATTGATCGGGTGGCACGCCGCCACGGGTATGGTATCTGGATCGGGTGGCACGCCGCCACGGGTATGTCATTGGAGTGGGTTTTACGCCGCAACAGTGTAATATGAAAATAGAGTTAGTTATATGTTACGTGGTATACAATACTTCCTGGCTTCTGAGGAAAAGTCCGTATTGAGTATCGCTTGGCGAATGGCACATCGGTTGTGTCCTTTCGGGATTTGATAGCATACGTTAATTGTTTCACCGGGTGAGGTTGATTGCTTAGGTTCAAGACCTAGATCTATGCGTGGCTAACCGTTTGAGCTTGGTAACATGAGGTGCTCCATGAGCAATGGTATTTGGATGGAATTATGAATCGTGGCAAGGCCACGTGATGTTATGACCTCTCGAGGAGGATTCAGGTACTTCTATTTCTATAATGCGAGACGCGATCTCAGTTCTATGTTATGATGGCACAAAGGAATTGAATTACAGCTCTCTTGTTGAAGACAGTTGTCATTATTTGAGTATGTTCGGATGTCTCTATTGGAGCCTGTGTTGTGCTCGTCGTGGCTTAGGCCGGTGTGGAGGTGACATATCACCAGTGCGGTGTGTTATAATCGAAATGATCATTTGAGTCATTATGGAGAGCGAGCATATGTGATTTCAGTGGGTTAGAAAGGTAATACCGAGATTTGGGTCCGAAATCTGTTGTGGTATCAGTTAAAAGTGAAATGGATTCATGAATGGGTGACCTGAGAGATGGATTCGATATATCACGTGTTTGGTTGCCGTGGGCAGTATATGAAGGTGTTGGACTAATACTTTAGCTAATGAGAGAGGTTCTTTCTGCTAGTATTTGGTTATTGTGGCCAGTTCTTGTGATTAGAGATTATCGTCTCGAGTGATTGGGTTGTTAATACATCATATGATCTCACCCGGAGTAGTGAGTGTGGGTTATTGCAGTGGATTCTAGTGTATCGTGAGTATAGGCATGGGATTAGCAATTGGTATATGATTTCGGAAAGTGCAATGTGGTTTATGGTTCAGATGGCCCCGTATGAGGCATTGTATGGCAGACGGTGTAGATCCCCCGTGGGATGGTTTGAGCCTGGTGAGGATAGATTGATAGGGACTGAGTTAGTTCAGGATGCTCTGGATAGAGCGAAGTTGATCCAGGAGAGGCTTCGCACAGCACAGTCTCGCCAGAAGAGTTATGCAGACCGTAGAGTTCGAGAGTTGTCTTTCATGGTTGGTGACAGAGTATTGTTGAAGGTTTCACCCATGAAGGGTGTCATGAGGTTCGGGAAGAAAGGGAAGTTGAGTCCCAGGTACATTGGTCCTTTTGAGATACTTAGGAAGGTTGGAGAGGTGGCATATAAGTTGGCCTTGCCACCCAGCCTATCCAGCGTTCATCTGGTATTCCATGTGTCTATGCTCCGGAAGTACATTGGGGATCCATCTCATGTATTAGACTTCAGTACCATTCAACTTGATGGTGATCTATCCTATGATGTGGAGCCTATTGCTATTTTGGGTCATCAGGTGAGAAAATTGAGGTCCAAGGAGATTGCATCGGTTAAGGTTCAGTGGAGAGGTCGACCCGTGGAGGAGGCCACTTGGGAGATCGAGCAGGAGATGCGGAGCAGATATCCTCACTTGTTTGAGACTTCGGGTATGTTTCTTGACCCGCTCGAGGTCGAGCATTTGCTTAAGAGGGGGAGAATGTGACGACCCGGCCCGTTGTCATGGGAATTACCACCCCGTTATGTTGTAATTACATGTTTTATGCTTTTATATCAGTGTTAGAGTCTATCGGGTGAGTTAGGAGTGAATTGGATTGAAAATGAGGCATATAGCCTTTTTGAAGGAAACTTGAATAAGGAAAGTCAACCCGGATAGTTAGAGGGCTCGGAATCGGATTCTGATGACTCGGTTAGTTCCGGGAGGTGATTTTTGACTTAGGGGAGCAATCGGAATTGAATTTGGAGGTCCGGTGTAGAAATAGGCTTGAATTAGCTAAGGTTGAATTTTGGCGAAATCCGAACGATAGGTGAGATTTTGATCCGGGGGTCGGAATGGAATTCCGACAATTCCTGTAGCTTCGTTATGTGATTTTGGATATGTCCGCAAAATTTCAGGTCATTCGGACGTCGTTTGGTCGGGTTTTTGATCGAATGTGTAATTCGGAAAGTTTTAAGGAATTTAGGCTTGAATCCGTGTGTAATTGGTGATTTTGATGTTTAAGATGGTGTTTTTATGATTGGAACAAGTTCGTATCGTGTTTTGGAGTATGTTGGCGGTTTTGTTGGAGTCCCGGGGCCTCGGGATGAATTCGGGGGTCCAAACGGACCAATTTGTACCAAAGGCACTGCTGTTTCTGCTGCAATAAGTGCAGAGGATTTTTGTGCTTTGCGATCGCGAAGCCTTGCATGCGATCGCGTAAGAGGAGAATTTTGAGCTCTGCGATCGCGAGGAAGAGTATGCGATCGCGTAAGTTATGACGGAATTCATCGCGATCGCGATGTCTTGTGTGCGATCGTGTAGGTCTGGGATTTAAAGCAGTGCGATCGCGGGTGGATTCACGCGATCGCGTAGTGTTGAGGCCTAAAGCAGTGCGATCGTGTAGGGTATGTCGCGATCGCGTAGAGTAATTTTGGAGCCTTGCGAATTTGTTCATCGCGATCGCGAGCCTGGGGCTGCGATCGCATAGGGTCGCCTGGCAGTCAGTGAATTAATATAGCAGAACAGTCCAGTCGCGAACCCCATACCCAAAACCTCCATTTTTGAGTTCTAAGAGGAGATATTGACGGGAGAGTGCTGGGAAATCATCGGGGTTTTGTTGGAGGTAAGTTTTGTGACTTAATTACATCATTTTTACATGAAATTCTTGGTTTATTCTCTGTAAATGAAAGATTAAAGGTGGGTTTGAGCCCTAGGCCTAAAATTGAAGAAAAACACTGATTTGAGTGGGCAAATGGAGTCCGATTTCGGTAAATTTTATATGCCTAGACTCGTATCGAGATGAGGATTCTGAATATGTGACTTTTGTAATTTTTCGAGAAGCGTACCGAAAGTCGGATTTTGGCAACTTTGCCATTTTTGGTGTAAATCGAGTTGTATTGACTGAGTATCGTTCCATTGGTCTAATTTTATGTGTATTTACTGTAATTGATCAGATTCTGTGCGTGCGGGGCTTGATTCTCGTGGCAAGGGCATTGCGGAGTAGGCGTCGCGCTGTTTTGAGGTGAGTAATAGATGTGGGTGATGACCAGCGGGTTCGAAACCCCGGTATACCACTTTGTGACGCTGTATAGCGGCGAGACACATACTCTCTTGTGAGTGCAGGGTCGATTGTGATTGGGGACTATCGCTTAGTCCGACTTGTTGATACTGAGTTATGATATTAGGCTATTCTTGAGCCGTCGAACCTCCTTCTCGGATGGTTGCATACTATATTGTGATATTGGCTACTCTTGAGCCGTTAAACCTCCTTCTTGGACTGTTGAGTATACTTGTAGGCTGTGAGCCAGTTGTTGGATCCCGTGAGGATCGTTATCATAGTCTTGTGATATTGACATGCTAGTTTACTACCAGTCTGCAGTTATTTCTGTTATCATGTTATTTCCAATCTCTGGAACTTGATATTACTGTTTTCAACTGAAAAATGATAAAAGAGTTATCAAAAACTACTTTTGAGCCTGCGAGGCTGTATTTGCATATTAGCTGACTGGTAGTGGATCGGGCTGTGCGCCGCAGCAGTATATATGTTGGATCGGACCGCACACCGCAGTAATATTGTGCTTAGGCTGTAGGAGCCCCTTCGCATTCTGAACCCCCACAGTGAGCACGGGTACCCAAATTGGATCGGGCTACGCGTCCGGTAGCGGTCATATCATGCATTGCATTGCATTTAGCTACATCTGATAGATGTTATGCTGTTTTGCTGGTACTTGTTGGTACAGGTTGTAACGACCCGACCGGTCGTTTTAGAAAAATTACGCCCCAATCCCTAATTTAACTGTTCCCCTAAGTTCATTTCTGCTATTGTGGGTTGCCGGGAGAGTCGGTTCCGAAAAGTTGAGCATTTTGGGACACTTAGTCCCTAAATAAGAGCTTTGAAACTAGAAAATGGTCCGTAGCCGGAACAGTGTTAAGACGATCTCGGAACGGAAATCCGATGGTTCCATTAGCTCCGTTAGGTGATTTCGGGGTTAGGAGCGCGTTCGGAATGTATTTTGGAGGTCCGTAGCTCAATTAGGCTTGAATGCCGAAGATTGAAATTTTGGCGAGTCCGATCGATAGGTGATATTTTGATCCGGGGTCGGAATGGAATTCCGACAATTTCTGTAGCTTCGTTATGTGATTTTGGATATGTCCGCAAATTTTCAGGTCATTCGGACGTCGTTTGGTCGGGTTTTAGATCGAATGTGCAATTCGGAAAGTTTTAAGAAATTTAGGCTTGAATTCGATGTGAATTATGGGTTTTGATGTTGTTAGACGTGTTTTGATGATTAGAATAAGTTCGTATCATGTTTTGGAATAGGTTGGTGGTTTTCGTTGGGATCCCGGGGTCTCGGGATGAATCCGGGGGTCCAATCGGGCTATTTCATGCATTTTGGAAATGCTGTTAACTGCTGGTGTGTGCTGCAGACGAATGCTCTATGCGATCGCAATGGGCTAATGCGATCGCATAGAAGGTTTTGGAGAGGCCAAGAATTTGTTCTATGCGATCGCGGGAATGGATATGCGATCGCATAGTTCTGGAAGGTTGTTCTATGCGATCGCGTACAGTCCTATGCGATCGCATAGTGTATAGAGAAGAGGGGTCCCAGGTCCAGCTTTTGTTCTATGCGATAGCAGAGCAGGGTATGCGGTCACATAGGTATATTTTGGTGAGCATTGCGATCGCATTAAGGGCTATGCGATCGCATAGAGTAGTTTGGCGAGGGTCAAAATTTGTTCTATGCGATCGCAACGGGGATCATGCGATCGCATAGAGTAAAAATGTCTGGCAGTGACTTAAGTCCAGAAACATTTCAGCCGCGACCCTCATTCGCAAAAACGCCATTTTTGAGCTCCAAAAGAGGATTTTGAAGGGGAAACGTTGGGAAATCATCGGGAAATCATCGGGGGTAAGTTTCTTGACCTTAATTCGTTGGTTTATCATGAAATCCGTGATTATTTCACCGAAATTGGAAGATTAAAGGTGGGTTTGAGCCCTAGGCCTAAATGTTAGAAAATCTCTGATTTGAGTGGGCAAATGGAGTCCGATTTTGGTAAATTTTATATGCCTAGACTCGTATTGAGATAGGGAACCCGAAAATATAATTTTCGTGATTTTTCGATAAGCGTACCTGTAACGACCCGGCCCGTCGTTACGGGAATTACCACCCCGTTACCTTGCAATTACATATATTATGATTTTATATCAATATTAAAGTCTATCGGGTGAGTTAGGAGTGAATTGGATTGAAAATGAGGCATATAGCCTTTGGGAAAGAAACTTGAATAAGGAAAGTCAACCCGGAGTTGACTAATTGGTTAGAGGGCTCGGAATCGGATTCTGATGATTCGGTTAGTTCCGGGAGGTGAATTGTGACTTAGGGGAGCGATCGGAATTGAATTTGAAGGCCCGGTGTAGAAATAGGCTTGAATTGGCTAAGGTTGAATTTTGGCGAAATCCGAACGGTAGGTGATATTTTGATCCGGGCGTCGGAATTGAATTCCGACAGTTGCAGTAGCTTCGTTAGGTGATTTTGGATGTGCCTGCAAAATTTCAGGTCATTCGGACGTCGTTTGGTCGGGTTTTTGATTGAATGTGCAATTTGGAATGTTTCAAGGAATTTAGGCTTGAATTCGATGCGAATTATGAGTTTTGATGTTGTTAGACGTGTTTTGAGGATTGGAGCAAGTTCGAATAAGGTATTAAGATGTGTTGGTATGTTTGGATGAGGTCCCGGGGGCCTCGGGGTGCTTTCGGATGGTTAAACGGGAGAAAAATCATGGAAATTTCAGGTTGAGAGTTCTGGTTCTGTCATTTTCGCTCCTGCGGAAATGTGGTCGCAGGAGCGAGTCCGCAGAAGCGGATATTGGAGCGCAGAAGCGCTTGTGATCGCGGAAGCGGAAAGGAGCCCGCAGGTGCGGCACCGCTGAAGCGGATGTTGAGCCGCAGAAGCGGCCAAGGGCTATGGGGGAAGTATCGCAGAAGCGGAAGGCTAGCCGCTTAGGCGAGTCCGCAGAAGCGGACACCTAGCCGCAGAAGCGGAAATTTCCGCAGGAGCGGTCGAGTCTTCGCAGAAGCGGACGCGCAGAGGCGGTCCGTATATCGCAGAAGCGGAAATGGCCGGCTAGGCCTGGAACCACCGCAGAAGCGACCCTTTGGTCGCGGATACGGGAGTGTAGAAGCGGAAAATGTTCCGCAGAAGCGAAAATCGCTGTAAGTAAGTGTATCAGAAGTTAGAAAAATTTCAGAAACATTTTAACATTTGGGGGTCTCGGCTTAAGGGCGATTTTGGGCGATTTTGAGGAGGAAATCAAGGGAAATCATCAGGTAATCAACTATGAACTCATATTATGATTAGTATTGATAATATCATGCAATTATATCATGAAAATGGAGGAATTTGGGGTAATTATGGAGGATTTAGCCCTAGTCTTGGACTTTAGAAAATCAAGGTTTTGAATGGGCAAATGGAGTCCGATTTTGGTAAAATTGATATGCTTAGACTCGTATTGAGACGAGGGTTCCGGAAATGTGAATTTCGTAAATTTTCGGAATGTGGGCCCGGGCTCGGGTTTTGACAACTTTGGGAATTTTGATGTAAATTGAGTTGTATTGATTGGGTGTCGTCCCATTGGCCTAAATTGTTGTATTTTTACTGTATTTGATCAGATTCTACGCGTACGGAGCTTGATTCTCGTGGCAAGGGCATTGCGGAATAGTCGTCGCGCTGTATTGAGGTGAGTAATAGATGTGGGTGATGACCAGCGGGTTCGAAACCCCGGTATACCACTTTGTGACGCTGTATAGCGGCGAGACACGCACACTCTTGAGAGTGCGGGGTCGATCATGAACTGGAGACTACATATTAGTCCAACCTGTTGATATTGTATTATTGGCTATTCTAGAGCCGTCGAACCTCCTTCTCGGATGGTTGCATATTTATATATATATTGTGATAATGGCCACTCTTGAGCCGAGGAACCCCCTTCTTAGGCGGTTGAGTATACATGTGGGCCGCGAGCCAGTTATTGGATCCCGCGAGGATCGTTATCATTGTCTTATCACATAGACATGCTAGTTTACTACTAGTCCGCAGCTATTTCTGTTATTATGCTAATTCCAATCTCTGGAACTTGATATTACCGTTTTCCAACTGAAAAATGATAAAAAGAGTTTTCAAAAACTACTTTTGAGCCTCGCGAGGCTGTATCTGCATATTAGCTGACTAGTAGTGGATCGGGCTGCACGCCGCAGCGAGATATATGTTGGATCTGACTGCACGCCGCAGGAATATCTCTATGAGATGTGCTTGGGCTGTAGAAGCCCCTCCGGAGTCTGAACCCCCACAGTGAGCACGGGTACCCAAAATTGGAGTCGGGCTACACGCCGTAGCGGTCATATCATGCATTGCATTGCATTTAGCTACATCTGCTAGCTGTTATGCTATTTATTGGTAATTGTTGGTACAGGTACAGAGAATATTGATTCTATGACAGGGTAGCCGATTATAGCTTTACATAGTGCTTTATTGCGGATTTCTTATCTCGCTGTCTTACCCTTGTTTATTACCACTGAGTCTGGCAGTACTCATTTTACTCCCTGCACCTTGTGTGCGGATCCAGGTACCTCTCAGCAGTGATCCAGTAGCTGTGCGAGGCGACGTTTGTGGATATTCGAGGTAGCTGCAGAGTCCGCAGGACCCGATATTCCTTCCTACTGTCTTTTGATTTTGTATTGACATTTCTTTCCGCACTTGGTATCTTGTAAACCTTTATACACTTATGTTCTTTAGAGGCTCATGACTCTTGACCCTTCGGTCTATGGGAGTTAGTATATTTTGGGACTTGGTTTCCCCGCTGTTGTACTATTGTTTCATATTTTGAGATGCTTAAATGGGCTAAAGAGAGCTTCTAGCTCCGTTGTTTATATTGATTGGTCAGGCTGGCTTAGCAATGTGCTGGGCGCCATCACGACCGGATTTGGGGTCGTGACAAGTTGGTATCGGAGCCTAGGTTTACTAGGCCTCATGAGTCTTGAGCCGGTTAGTAGAGTCTTGTGGATCGGTACGGGGACGCCCGTACTTATCCTCGGGAGGCTGCGAACCTTTAGGAAACACTTCACATTTCTTGGAATTCTTATCGTGCGCACTTGATTCAGCTTGAGAGATAATTATTGAAATTCCTTCCACACGTCTGTGTACGCATCGAGCGCTCAGTAATGTAATTGCCTTATGGCTTGTGATGTCCTCGAATGAGGGGCGAGATATAATCTCTGTGCGTTCATGTTGGGCCAGTCAGGATGACTTGAGGCTGGAATTTGTTTATGATTTGAGCATCGAGGTGCTGATTTTGTGAGTAGTGGCAATAGATAATGTATTGAGGGTTTGAAATTCCGTATTTTTGCACTATACAGTGTTGTGCTGAGAGGGAATACGCGTCATGTGACGAGCGTGGTGGTATTGTGACTGGGGATTTGGACTTGATCCTTCCCAATTGACAAATTACTGTGTAAAGTGACTAAGACTGGGCTTATATCTATGTACTCGGTCTAGTAGCCATGTTTGGGGCCTTGTGCCGATCTGTAGAGTAATATGGAGGTTTACTAATGGATGAGTTGTTAATTGTTCGACTCTTATCTAAACTGTTGTGTAGCCCCGAGCTATGGGCGTGGTGAATATTTATCATATCTCGTAATTGGAAGGTAAAATGCCTTATTTGTAGTGGAACAAGTTTAAACTCGGGAAGACTAAAATGATTATGCTATGTGTATCCTGGTGGAAGGTATTGTGCTGAAATGCTAAATTGAGGCGAGGTAGGTGGGTTGATTCTCATGTGTAATTGAATGGTATTCGATATATGTTATGATTTGAGCAGATACATCGCGGGTTCAAGTATAAATTGTGATGATATAATTCGTGCAGTATTGAGATTTAATGTTGTTGAAATACATTGTGATATCTTGTTGAGTTGTGGAAGTATAGCTAGGATGGTTTGGTGATTCTCTGGCAGGTGGATAGGCCAATTTACAAAGGAAACTCTGCCGAAATTTTTGGAAAATTCGGGACTTAGAAAAGATTTTGTCACCTAAAGAGGGGCGTAACTGTTGTGTGTGAATGAATGCAAGAATTGCAAAAGAGTTAATATTTCCGATGATTCGAATCTCCGCCGAAGCTTGTAAATGACTTGAGTTTAATATCATACTAACATTTCGGCATCACTTGAGTAATACTGATATGAGTGGTTGAAAGTGCTTTGATGAATGGTTTCGAGCTAAGTTGGGGAGGTTGCTATTGATTAACTGATTGCACTATTGTGTGCTATGTTGATTCTGTCTCTAAGTATGTTGGAAAAATTCTGATAAAGGTTATGGTGCTTCGTAGATGTGAAGAAATACTAGGGTATTTTGAATTGAGGTTGGTAAGGAATGCTTGGTGTATAGAAAAGAGTGATAGCTAATAGTATCCGTATGTAATCATGATCTGCAGTGTCAGAGTTCTAATAAGGCACGAGTGGTTCTGTTCAATAAGACAGTTGAATTACAGCTGAATAAGGATGACCGACGCCCGAGAATTGTTTACGGTGTTCAAGATTTTACTTGTAACAGTCAGGTGTCTCAAAATTGTGCATGTGGCTAAAGATGGTGGTTTCGTTAGAAGAGATCGGTACTTGTGTTATCTTATGTGAATGACGGGATTCTATGTAATCCGTATTGGAAGGTAATGATAACGAATTCAAATCGTAAGAGGTTCTTCAAAATAAAGTATTGTAAGATGTGATCCTTCTGGAAATGTGAGAGAGTATTCAGTGGCCTATATGTCTCAGACCGTGTGGTCTTATGTACGAGTCTCGTGTGGAATGAGTTCAGGTGTTATGGTGCTACAGTAGTGGCTAATATTAAATCAAAGATGAATCAAAAAGGAAACTGGGTAAATGGAGCAACTTGTTAATAAACCGAAGCGGTATGATAAAGAATACGACTAATTCCTGGTATGTGGTTGAAGTAATGAGTCTTGCAGATATTGTGCAATAAAGCTTTTGAGTGTTGGCAGTCGTGTAACCCGATATGAGTATAATATGGGTATAAGGACTCAGTCCTGGCAGTTTAACTTATGCAATGTGATTGGGAGAAAGAGTTTATGATGTGTTTTAATGTGGTTTGAAAAATGAGTGTATTTCCTGTTGGTATGCAAAGCTTGGAATGTGTAATGAGTCTTCTCTATATGAAATCATAAAAGTCCTTGACTAGTTGATTGCATCGATGTTTGCGGCGTAGGAAAGGGATAAGAATTTCCATGTTATCTTAGTATGGTATACGTGATGTGTTATGGAAAGTTGATAATGGTATATTCTAGGTTTTGAGAACAGTTCATAATATATGGGAAGTCAATAAAATTATTGAGCAGCGCGAACAACTGCAGATGAATTAAGAATCGATCTTTCTGATGATTTAAGAAAAACGGTACTGCTATTCTATTAACTTGGCAGGGAATATGATCCAAAAAGGACAAGGTAATGTAAACTGATGATATCCAGTGGTATGGTGGTATTCTCTTGTGGGATCGACTGTAATAATTGAGTCGTTGATGGCATAGTGAAATTTTCGAATGGCTTTCGAGGTATGAATAGATGCTTGATGTGTGTTATGTAATCGTACGGTGGAGTGTGGGATCGGGCATAGTGATCCATATGTAATACATGTGTTAGAGTCTGGAAGTTCTCGTAATCCGCCTATGCAGTGGTTGTATATCGTGTGTATTAGCACCGTTTAGCTCTTAGCTTGATATGATGAATTTGGGTTATGATACCTTATTTCAGACTGGTTGACATAAGCCGGGTCGTCTAGACTAATGTGATATGGGCTATGTCGGAAAATGGCACAAATTGCGTAGCAGAGAGCATCAAAGTATGCTCCAACAGAGTAGTTGTACCCAGGACCAGCGGACGACTGGTAGGCATTGCTTTGTCAGTTGGACCTTAGTGGCGGATGTTAGTGTAGAAGTATCTACCATTGATTCAGTTCCAGTATTGAGAAACGTTGTCGGATGCGTTTCATGTGGCCAAACTTGAGGCGATATATGTTTATTATGATGAGCAACTTGACTCGACGCGTATTCATTTGACGAGGGTTACTTGGATCGGGTGGCACGCCGCCACAGGTATGGTATCTGGATCGGGTGGCACGCCGCCACGGGTATGTCATTGGAGCGGGTTGCACGCCGCAACAGAATATTGTGAAAATATAGTTAGTTATATGCTACCTGGTATACGATACTTCCTCGCTTCGGAGGAAAAGACCGTTTTGAGTATCGCTTGGCGAATGACACATCGGTTGTGTCCTTTCAGGATTTAATAGCATACATTAATTGTTTCACCATGAGTGAGATTGATTGCTTGGGTTCAGACCTAAATATGTGTGTGGCTGACCGTTTTGAACTTGGTAAATTGAGGTGCGTCATGAGTAATAGTGTTTGGATATAATCACGAATCGTGGTAAGGCCGCGTGATGTTATGACCTCTCGAGGAGGATTCAGGTACTTTATTTCTATAATGCGAGACGCGGTCTCAGTTCTATATTATGATGGCACAGAGGGATTAAATTGCAGCTCTATTTGCTGGAGACAGTTGTCATGAATTGAGCTGTCATGATTCGAGTGTGTGCATACGTTTCTATTTGAGCCTATGTTGTGCTCGTCGTGACTTAGGCCGGTGTTGAGGTGTTTATCACCAGTGCGGTGTGTCATAATCGAAATGGTCGTTGGAGCCAATAAGGAATGTGAGTATATGTGATTTCAGTTGGTTAGAAAGGTAATACCGAGATTTGGGTCCGAAATCCGTTGTGGTATCAGTTAAAAGTGAAATGGATTCATGAATGGTTGACCTGAGAGATGGGTTCGATATATCGCGTGTTTGGTTGCCGTGGGCATGATATGAAGGTGTTGGAACAAGACTCTATCTAATGAAAGAGGTTTTTCAGCTAGTATTTGGTGATTGTGGCCAGTTGTTGTGATTAGAGACTATCGTCTCGAGTGATTGGGTTGTGTGATACATCATATGATTTCACCCGGAGTAGTGAATATGGGTTATTGTAGTGGATTCAAGTGTATCCTGAGTATAGGCATGGGATTAGCAATTGGCATACGATTTCCGAAAGTACAATGTGCTTTATGGTTAAGATGGTCTGTGAAATTTTGACTATATGGTGTTTTCGGACTTATGTGAGATAAGGGTGACGTATGATCGCCCTAATATATGCTTGGTAAGGTCATCCAGCTATTGAGTTGCTTCTAGTACCACTCTGGTACGCCCGAGGACGAGCGTTTGTTTAAGTTGGGGAGAATGTAACGACCCGGCTCGTCGTTACGGGAATTACCACCCCGTTACCTTGCAATTACATATATTATGATTTTATATCAATATTAAAGTCTATCGGGTGAGTTAGGAGTGAATTGGATTGAAAATGAGGCATATAGCCTTTGGGAAAGAAACTTGAATAAGGAAAGTCAACCCGGAGTTGACTAATTGGTTAGAGGGCTCGGAATCGGATTCTGATGATTCGGTTAGTTCCGGGAGGTGAATTGTGACTTAGGGGAGCGATCGGAATTGAATTTGGAGGCCCGGTGTAGAAATAGGCTTGAATTGGCTAAGGTTGAATTTTGGCGAAATCCGAACGGTAGGTGATATTTTGATCCGGGAGTCGGAATGGAATTCCGACAGCTGCAGTAGCTTCGTTAGGTGATTTTGGATGTGCTGCAAAATTTCAGGTCATTCGGACGTCATTTGGTCGGGTTTTTGATTGAATGTGCAATTTGGAATGTTTCAAGGAATTTAGGCTTGAACTCGATGAGAATTATGAGTTTTGATGTTGTTAGACGTGTTTTGAGGATTGGAGCAAGTTCGAATAAGGTATTAAGATGTGTTGGTATGTTTGGATGAGGTCCCGGGGGCCTCGGGGTGCTTTCGGATGGTTAAACGGGAGAAAAATCATGGAAATTTCAGGTTGAGAGTTCTCGTTCTGTCATTTTCGCTCCTGCGGAAATGTGGTCGCAGGAGCGAGTCCGCAGAAGCGGATATTGGAGCGCCGAAGCGCTTGTGATCGCTGAAGCGGAAAGGAGCCCGCAGGTGCGGCACCGCTGAAGCGGATGTTGAGCCGCAGAAGCGGCCAAGGGCTATGGGGGAAGTATCGCAGAAGCGGAAGGCTAGCCGCTTAGGCGAGTCCGCAGAAGCGGACACCTAGCCGCAGAAGCGGAATTTTCCGCAGGAGCGGTCGAGTCTTCGCAGAAGCGGACGCGCAGAGGCGGTCCGTATATCGCAGAAGCGGAAATGGCCGGCTAGGCCTGGAACCGCAGAAGCGACCCTTTGGTCGCGGATACGGGAGCGTAGAAGCGGAAAATGTTCCGCAGAAGCGAAAATCGCTGTAAGTAAGTGTATCAGAAGTTAGAAAAATTTCAGAAACATTTTAACATTTGGGGGTCTCGGCTTAAGGGCGATTTTGGGCGATTTTGAGGAGGAAATCAAAGGAAATCATCAGGTAATCAACTATGAACTCATATTATGATTAGTATTGATAATATCATGCAATTATATCATGAAAATGGAGGAATTTGGGGTAATTATGGAGGATTTAGCCCTAGTCTTGGACTTTAGAAAATCAAGGTTTTGAATGGGCAAATGGAGTCCGATTTTGGTAAAATTGATATGCTTAGACTCGTATTGAGACGAGGGTTCCGGAAATGTGAATTTCGTAAATTTTCGGAATGTGGGCCCGGGGCTCGGGTTTTGACAACTTTGGGAATTTTGATGTAAATTGAGTTGTATTGATTGGGTGTCGTCCCATTGGCCTAAATTGTTGTATTTTTACTGTATTTGATCAGATTCTACACGTACGGAGCTTGATTCTCGTGGCAAGGGCATTGCGGAATAGTCGTCGCACTGTATTGAGGTGAGTAATAGATGTGGGTGATGACCAGCAGGTTCGAAACCCCGGTATACCACTTTGTGACGCTGTATAGCGGCGAGACACGCACACTCTTGAGAGTGCGGGGTCGATCATGAACCGGAGACTACATATTAGTCCAACCTGTTGATATTGTATTATTGGCTATTCTAGAGCCGTCGAACCTCCTTCTCGGATGGTTGCATATTTATATATATATTGTGATAATGGCCACTCTTGAGCCGAGGAACCCCCTTCTTAGGCGGTTGAGTATACATGTGGGCCGCGAGCCAGTTATTGGATCCCGCGAGGATCGTTATCATTGTCTTATCATATAGACATGCTAGTTTACTACTAGTCCGCAGCTATTTCTGTTATTATGCTAATTCCAATCTCTGGAACTTGATATTACCGTTTTCCAACTGAAAAATGATAAAAAGAGTTTTCAAAAACTACTTTTGAGCCTCGCGAGGCTGTATCTGCATATTAGCTGACTAGTAGTGGATCGGGCTGCACGCCGCAGCGAGATATATGTTGGATCGGACTGCACGCCGCAGGAATATCTCTATGAGATGTGCTTGGGCTGTAGGAGCCCCTCCGGAGTCTGAACCCCCACAGTGAGCACGGGTACCCAAAATTGGAGTCGGCTACACGCCGTAGCGGTCATATCATGCATTGCATTGCATTTAGCTACATCTGCTAGCTGTTATGCTATTTATTGGTAATTGTTGGTACAGGTACAGAGAATATTGATTCTATGACAGGGTAGCCGATTATAGCTTTACATAGTGCTTTATTGCGGATTTCTTATCTGCGCTGTCTTACCCTTGTTTATTACCACTGAGTCTGGCAGTACTCATTTTACTCCCTGCACCTTGTGTGCGGATCCAGGTACCTCTCAGCAGTGATCCAGTAGCTGTGCGAGGCGACGTTTGTGGATATTCGAGGTAGCTGCAGAGTCCGCAGGACCCGATATTCCTTCCTACTGTCTTTTGATTTTGTATTGACATTTCTTTCCGCACTTGGTATCTTGTAAACCTTTATACACTTATGTTCTTTAGAGGCTCATGACTCTTGACCCTTCGGTCTATGGGAGTTAGTATATTTTGGGACTTGGTTTCCCCGCTGTTGTACTATTGTTTCATATTTTGAGATGCTTAAATGGGCTAAAGAGAGCTTCTAGCTCCGTTGTTTATATTGATTGGTCAGGCTGGCTTAGCAATGTGTTGGGCGCCATCACGACCAGATTTGGGGTCGTGACACGGACCAGGAGCGCAGAAGCGCTGGGCACCGCAGAAGCGGAGTTAATTTGATTGGGTAATGCCCAATTGGCCTATTTTGATGTGATTCTATTGATTTTTATCAGATACTACACTTGTGGAGGCCGACATTCACGGCAAGAGGGTTGTTTCTTAGCGGTTTTGTACCGGAATTGAGGTAAGTGGCTTGTCTAACCTCGTGTGGGGGAATTTTCACCCCTAGGATATTATGTGATAGTTTAAATGCCTTGTACGCGAGGTGACGGGCGTGTACATGCGCTGGTTGTTGAACACGTACTTTATTCAAAATGTTCGATGAGCGATATCCCCGTCTTTGGTTGTTAATTTGATATTTTACCCGGTAGTGGTTAGAAGAGCATGATTAGGTATCACTTAACTGTTTAGTTGACTAATTGCCTTATTTGAACTCCTTGTTAATTATTAGCACTAGTTTTCGGTGAAGTTATAGTTAAGCATAATTATTCTCTCTGTGGATTCCTTAATTGGCTGTGCTTGTGGACTGCGGGTTCGATTCCCGGAGACCCAGGGCTGTGGGTTCGATTCCCACAGACCCGGCGTGATATTGGTAGGGACTACGGGTTCGATTCCCGAGATCCTGAGTTATTGGTAGGGACTACGGGTTCGATTCCCGGAGATCCCAGGGCTGTGGGTTCGATTCCCAGAGACCCGGAGTGATATTGTTTGTGGACTGTAGGTTAGATTCCCGGAGATCCCGAGTTATTGAGATATTATTGAGACATGGGATGCGGGTTCGATTCCCGGAGACCCAGAGGTACTGAGAATGGGACTGTGGGTTCAATTCCCACAGATCCTGGATTTGTTTATTTGAGTTGGTTATTTGTTATTAGCTTGATTGTAGACAGTTTTAGTAAACATCGTAAATGTTGTTATTTTGGAAATTTTGTTGTTATCTGTTAAACTGTTTATTTTGTTATCATCATATTTTTATTGTTTCTCAGTAGGGCCCTGACCTTCCTCGTCACTACTCCATCGAGGTTAGGCTTGGCACTTACCGAGTACCGCCGTGGTGTACTCATGCTACTCTTCTGCACACTTTTGTTGTGCAGATCCAGGTACATCAGAGCAGGCTCGTACTAGGTGATTCCGCAGCTTTCTGGGAGACTTCGAGGTATGATCCGCTACGTCCGCGGATCCGGAGGCTTCCCTTCTATTCTAGTAGTACTAGTTGACATTTTTCTTCATGTCGTTGTTAGATACTCTTTACACATAAAGCCACAGTTGTATTTCTCTTTTAGTCTGTGTTACCGTGGGGTTCCGGATCTTGGTAGTGTTTATTTATTGTGTGACGGATGTATGTGCCAAGTGGCACGGATTACATATCTTTTATGTTAATTTTCGCCGTTTCTTATTTAAGTAATTAAAATTTATAGATTCCGCAACGTGTTAGGCTTACCTAGTCGTGGGGACTGGGTGCCATCACGACATGTTCACAATTGGTGAACTAGGGTCGTGACAAGTTGGTATCAGAGCTCTAGGTTCATAGGAGTCACGGGACACGGACCGGTTACTTAGAGTCTCGCTGATCGATACGGAGACGTCTGTATTTATCTACGAGGGGCTATGTAACTGTTTAGGAAACTCTTCATTTCTTTTGGATTCCTTGTCGTGCGACATTTTTGGCATCAAAAATCTAAACTATTGCTTTCTATTCTCTCACAGATGGTGAGGACACGAGCTAACCGCGATGATCAGGTACCCGCGCCCCCTGTTGCTGCCGTCAGAGGCCGGGGCCGAGGTAGAGGACGAGGACGCGCCCGAGGTGCAGCCACAGCACCCGCGCGCGCTGCCGCTGAGGTGCCACAGGTAGACCAGGTTGGAGCGCAGGCACCTGGTACACCGACTACAGCTGCTACTACTCCAGCACTACAGGAGACCCTGGCTCAGTTCATGAGCATGTATACCACTTTAGCCCAGGCAGGATTGCTTCCTCTTGTTGCAGCTACCTCTCAGGCCGGGGGAGGGGCCCAGACTCCCGTATCCATTACACCGGAGCAGCGTGTGCCGGTGGGACATGTTCCAGATGTTTTGGTTATGCCTCCTGCCGCCCCAGCACAACCAGGAGGTGGACCAGCTGCCTCCGAGGACGAGCAGCGTAGATTGGAGAGGTTCAAGAAATATGACCCTCCAGTGTTTAGTGGTCTGGTTTCAGATGATGCATTGGGTTTTCTAGAGGAGTGTCATCGTATTCTTCGTACTATGGGGATTGTGGAGACCAGTGGGGTTTCCTTCACTGCGTTTCAGTTTCGTGGGACCGCTTATGATTGGTGGCGCACGTATGAGTTGGATAGTCCGGAGGAGTCCGCTTCGTTGACCTGGACGCAGTTTTCAAATCTGTTTTTGACGGAGTTTGTTCCCCAGAGCCTTAGGGATTCTTGGCGCTCGGAGTTTGAGCGGTTGCGACAGGGCTCCATGTCAGTATCGGAGTATGCCATCAGTTTCACCCGTCTGGCGAGGCATGCACCGGCCTTGGTAGCCACGGTTCGGGAGAGAGTGCGGAGATTTATTGAGGGCCTGATTCCGCCTATCCGATCCAGCATGGCCAGAGAGTTGGAGACAGATATATCTTATCAGCAGGCAGTTAGCATTGCCGGGAGGATCGAGAGTATGCTCCCTAGAGAGCGGGGAGATAGAGAGGCCAAGAGGTCTCGTGAGTCGGGCCATTTCTCTGGTGCCCGTACTTCAGCAGTCGGTCGTTTTGGCAGGGGTTATTCCGGTCATCCAGTTCACTCAGCATTGCCCGCAGCCGGTAGTACCCCAGCTCTTCCAGCACCTCAGGAGCCTTATTATTCTCCCCCAGTTTCCAGTGCACCTCCTGCGCGGGGTCCGTCCAGGGGTCAGACTAATGGGGGTGAGGCTGGTCAGTCACAGCCACCGCGTCCTCCCAGAGCTTGTTTTGAGTGCGGGGATACTCGCCACCTGGTTAGGGAGTGCCCCAGGCGTAGGAGAGGAGCCCCTCATCAGTCATCACAGCATTCGCGTGGTTCTCAGGGCCAGCAGGCTATCATTCCAGCCCCAGCTGCCACTCCACCTGCCCAGTCATCCAGGGGTGGGGGTCAGGGTTCCAGAGGCCGCCCTCGAGAGGGGGGATAGGCCAGATTCTATGCTATTCCTGATCGCGCTGCGGCTGTTGCATCTGACTCTGTTATCACAGCTATTATTATGGTTAGTCACATGGAGGCATCGGTTCTATTCGACCCCGGTTCCACTTTTTCATATGTGTCTTCTTACTTTGCTTCTCATATGGGTGTGCCTCGGGATTCTTTGAGTGCCCCCATTTATGTTTCCACTCCGGTGGGTGATTCTTTGGTTGTGGACCGCGTATATCGGTCGTGTTTGATTACCATTTGTGATTTTGAGACCAGAGCGGATCTATTGCTGCTTGGGATGGTCGATTTTGATATTATTCTGGGCATGGACTAGTTGTCGCCCCATTATGCTATTCTTGATTTTCACGCCAAGACCGTGACGCTGGCTATGCCAGGCATTCCACGTATTGAGTGGAGTGGTACCCTAGATAACACCCCCGGCCGTGTTATTTCTTTTCTCAGAGCTCAGCGTATGGTTGAGAAGGGGTGTGCTGCTTATCTAGCCTATGTGCGGGACGTCAGTATTGACACTCCCTCCATTGATTCTGTTCATGTGGTACGTGACTTTGCTGATGTATTTCCAGCCGATCTTCCGGGCATGCCGCCTGACAGAGACATTGACTTTGCTATTGACTTGTTGCCGGGCACTCGGCCCATTTCTATTCCACCGTACCGTATGGCTCCTCCTGAATTAAAGGAGTTGAAGGATCAGTTACAGGAGTTATTGGGCAAGGGTTTTATTCGACCCAGGTGTTTCGCCTTGGGGTGCTCCTGTATTGTTTGTGAAGAAAAAGGACGGTTCTATGCGTATGTGTATTGACTATCGTCAGCTGAACAAGGTTACAATGAAGAACCGGTATCCTTTGCCCCGTATTGATGATTTATTTGACCAACTACAGGGCGCACATGTGTTTTCTAAGATTGATTTGCGCTCTGGGTATCACCAGCTGAAGATTCGGGAGCCAGATATCCCGAAGACTGCCTTCAGGACCCGGTATGGTCACTATGAGTTCCTCGTGATGTCTTTTGGGTTGACTAATGCCCCGGCAGCATTTATGCATTTGATGCACAGTGTGTTCAGGCCTTATCTGGACTCGTTCGTGATTGTCTTCATTGATGATATTCTAGTATATTCTCGGAGCCGGGAAGAGCACGAGCAGCATTTAAGGATAGTACTTCAGATCCTGAGGGAGAAGCAGCTTTATGCCAAGTTCTCTAAATGTGAATTCTGGTTGAGTTCGGTGGCATTTTTGGGCCACGTGGTGTCGAGTGATGGTATTCGAGTAGATCCGAGGAAGGTGGAGGCCGTGCAGAGTTGGCCCAGACCCTCCTCCGCTACTGAGATTCGCAGTTTCCTTGGTTTGGCGGGCTACTACCGTCGTTTCGTAGAGGGGTTCTCTTCGATTGCAGCACCTATGACTAGATTGACCCAAAAGGGTGCCCCTTTTAAGTGGACAGACGAGTGTGAGGCGAGCTTTCAGAAGCTCAAGACAGCCTTGACTTCGGCCCCTATATTGATGTTGCCTACAGGTTCGGGGTCCTATACCGTATATTGTGATGCCTCACGAGTTGGACTCGGCGCGGTATTGATGCAGGACGGTAGGGTGATTGCCTACGCGTCGAGACAGCTGAAGGTGCATGAGAAGAATTACCCTGTTCATGATTTGGAGCTAGCTGCCATTGTTCACGCCTTGAAAATTTGGCATCATTATTTATATGGGGTTCCTTCTGAGATCTACACTGATCACCGGAGCTTGCAGCAGTTGCTTAAGCAGAAGGACCTGAATATGCGTCAGAGGAGATGGTTGGAACTGCTGAAGGACTATGATATTACTATTCTCTATCATCTGGGCAAGGCTAATGTGGTTGCTGATGATTTGAGTCGTCGGGCAGAGAGTTTGGGGAGTTTGGCATATCTACCAGCTTCGGAGAGGCCTATGGCGATGGATGTTCAGGCTTTGGCCAGGCAGTTTGTTAGACTGGATCTTTCGGAGCCCAGCCGGGTTCTAGCTTGTGTGGTTTCTCGGTCTTCTCTATTTGACCGCATCGGGGAGCGTCAGTTCGACGACCCTCATTTGCTTGTCCTTCAGGATAGAGTTCGGCGTGGTGATGCTCGACATGTTACCATCGGGGATGATGGAGTCATGAGGATGCAGGGGCGTATCTGTGTGCCCAATGTAGATGATCTTCGAGAGCTGATTCTAGGAGAGGCCCATAGTTCGCGGTATTCCATCCATCCGGGTGCCGCGAAGATGTATCGGGACTTGAAACAGCATTACTGGTGGAGGCGGATGAAAAGGGATATAGTTGATTATGTTTCCAGATGCCTCAACTGCCAGCAGGTGAAGTATGAGCATCAGGCGTCCGGGTGGATTGATGCAGCAGATTGAGATTCCCGAGTGGAAATGGGAGCGCATTACCATGGACTTTGTATCCGGACTTCCACGGACGGTTAGGAAGTTTGATTCCATTTGGGTCATTGTGGATCGGCTGACCAAGTCCGCCCATTTTATACCGGTGAGCACTACATATTCATCGGAGCGACTGGCGGAGATCTATATCAGGGAGATAGTTCGGCTGCACGGTATCCCAGTGTCCATCATTTCAGATAGAGGCACTCAGTTCACTTCACGGTTCTGGAGAGCCGTACGGCAGGAGTTAGGTACTCGGGTGGAGCTGAGCACAGCGTTTCATCCCCAGACTGATGGTCAGTCCGAGCGCACTATTCAGATTTTGGAGGATATGCTCCGTGCGTGCGTGATTGAGTTTGGAGGTTTATGGGATCACTTCTTGCCGCTGGCGGAGTTTGCTTATAACAACAGCTACCAGTCTAGTATTCAGATGGCACCGTATGAGGCCCTATATGGTAGAAGGTGCAGGTCTCCCGTGGGTTGGTTTGAGCCGGGGCGAGGCCAGGTTGCTAGGTACTGATATGGTTCAGGAGGCTATGGACAAGGTCAAGGTGATTCAGGACAGACTTCGTGCAGCCCAGTCTAGAGAGAAGAGTTATGCGGACAAGAAGGTTCGCGATGTGGCTTTTATGGTTGGTGAGCGGGTTCTGCTTCGAGTCTCGCCCATGAAGGGTGTTATGAGGTTTGGGAAGAAAGGAAAGCTGAGTCCTAGATTT
The DNA here is from genome assembly GCA_032618575.1 of Nicotiana noctiflora. Lineage (NCBI taxonomy): Eukaryota > Viridiplantae > Streptophyta > Magnoliopsida > Solanales > Solanaceae > Nicotiana > Nicotiana noctiflora. The sequence goes on along the minus strand of JASVEL010003652.1, from coordinate 23,820 downwards.
ATTGGCCCTTTTGAGATTTTGAGGCGTGTTGGGGAGGTTGCTTATGAGTTGGCCTTACCTCCCAGCCTAGCCGGAGTTCACCCCGTATTTCATGTCTCTATGCTCCGGAGATACCATGGTGACCCGTCGCACGTGTTGGATTTCACATCTGTTCAGCTAGACAAGGATCTTTCTTATGTTGAGGAGCCAGTAGCCATTCTAGACAGGCAAGTCAGAAAGCTAAGGTCAAAGAACATCGCTTCGGTAAAGGTTCAGTGGCGGGGCCAGCCGGTCGAGGAGGCGACTTGGGAGACCGAGCAGGATATGCGCAGCGAGTACCCTCATCTTTTCACTACTCCAAGTATGTTTTCTATGCTCGTTCGAGGACGAACGAATCTTTAAGTGTGGGAAGATGTAACGACCCGACCGGTCGTTTTAGAAAAATTACGCCCAATCCCTAATTTAACTGTTCCCCTAAGTTCATTTCTGCTATTGTGGGTTGCCGGGAGAGTCGGTTCTGAAAATTTGAGCATTTTGGGACACTTAGTCCCTAAATAAGAGCTTTGAAACTAGAAAATGGTCCGTAGCCGGAACAGTGTTAAGACGATCTCGGAACGGAAATCCGATGGTTCCATTAGCTCCGTTAGGTGATTTCGGGGTTAGGAGCGCGTTCGGAATGTATTTTGGAGGTCCGTAGCTCAATTAGGCTTGAAATGCCGAAGATTGAAATTTTGGCGAGTCCGATCGATAGGTGATATTTTGATCCGGGGGTCGGAATGGAATTCCGACAATTTCTGTAGCTTCGTTATGTGATTTTGGATATGTCCGCAAATTTTCAGGTCATTCGGACGTCGTTTGGTCGGGTTTTAGATCGAATGTGCAATTCGGAAAGTTTTAAGAAATTTAGGCTTGAATTCGATGTGAATTATGGGTTTTGATGTTGTTAGACGTGTTTTGATGATTAGAATAAGTTCGTATCATGTTTTGGAATAGGTTGGTGGTTTTCGTTGGGATCCCGGGGTCTCGGGATGAATCCGGGGGTCCAATCGGGCTATTTCATGCATTTTGGAAATGCTGTTAACTGCTGGTGTGTGCTGCAGACGAATGCTCTATGCGATCGCATAGAAGGTTTTGGAGAGGCCAAGAATTTGTTCTATGCGATCGCGGGAATGGATATGCGATCACATAGTTCTGGAAGGTTGTTCTATGCGATCGCGTAAAGTCCTATGTGATCGCATAGTGTATAGAGAAGAGGGGTCCCAGGTCCAGCTTTTGTTCTATGCGATCGCGGAGCAGGGCATGCGATCGCATAATTATATTTCGGTAAGCATTGCGATCGCATTGAGGTCTATGCGATCGCATAGAGTAGTTTGGCGAGGGTCAAAATTTGTTTTATGCGATCGCAATAGGGATCATGCGATCGCATAGAGTAAAAATGTCTGGCAGTGACTTAAGTCCAGAAACATTTCAGCCGCGACCCTCATTCGCAAAAACTCCATTTTTGAGCTCCAAGAGAGGATTTTGAAGGGGAAACGTTGGGAAATCATCGGGAAATCATCGGGGGTAAGTTTCTTGACCTTAATTTGTTGGTTTATCATGAAATCCGTGATTATTTCACTGAAATTGGAAGATTAAAGGTGGGTTTGAGCCCTAGGCCTAAATGTTAGAAAATCTCCGATTTGAGTGGGCAAATGGAGTCCGATTTTGGTAAATTTTATATGCCTAGACTCGTATTGAGATAAGGAACCCGAAAATATAATTTTCGTGATTTTTCGATAAGCGTACCGAAAGTCGGGTTTTGGCAACTTGTGGGTTTTGGTGAATTTTGAGTTAATTTGATTGGGTAATGCCCAATTGGCCTATTTTGATGTGATTCTATTGATTTTTATCAGATACTACACTTGTGGAGGCCGACATTCGCGGCAAGAGGGTTGTTTCTTAGCGGTTTTGTACCGGAATTGAGGTAAGTGGCTTGTCTAACCTCGTGTGGGGGAATTTTCACCCCTAGGATATTATGTGATAGTTTAAATGCCTTGTACGCGAGGTGACGGGCGTGTACATGCGCTGGTTGTTGAACACGTACTTTATTCAAAATGTTCGATGAGCGATATCCCTGTCTTTGGTTGTTAATTTGATATTTTACCCGGTAGTGGTTAGAAGAGCATGATTAGGTAGCACTTAACTGTTTAGTTGCCTAATTGCCTTATTTGAACTCCTTGTTAATTATTGGCACTAGTTTTCGGTGAAGTTATAGTTAAGCATAATTATTCTCTCTGTGGATTCCTTAATTGGCTGTGCTTGTGGACTGCGGGTTCGATTCCCGGAGACCCAGGGCTGTGGGTTCGATTCCCGGAGACCCGACGTGATATTGGTAGGGACTACGGGTTTGATTCCCGAGATCCTGAGTTATTGGTAGGGACTACGGGTTTGATTCCCGAGATCCCGAGTTATTGGTAGGGATTCCCGGAGATCCTGAGTTCTTGAGATATTATTGAGACATGGGCTGCGGGTTCGATTCCCGGAGACCCAGGGGTACTGAGAATGGGACTGTGGGTTCAATTCCCACAGATCCTGGATTTGTTTATTTGAGTTGGTTATTTGTTATTAGCTTGATTGTAGACAGTTTTAGTAAACATCGTAAATGTTGTTATTTTGGAAATTTTGTTGTTATCTGTTAAACTGTTTATTTTGTTATCATCATATTTTTATTGTTTCTCAGTAGGGCCCTGACCTTCCTCGTCACTACTCCATCGAGGTTAGGCTTGGCACTTACTGAGTACCGCCGTGGTGTACTCATGCTACTCTTCTGCACACTTTTGTTGTGCAGATCCAGGTACATCAGAGGAGGCTCGTACTAGGTGATTCTGCAGCTTTCTGGGAGACTTCGAGGTATGATCTGCTACGTCCGCGGATCCGGAGGCTTCCCTTCTATTCTACTATTACTAGTTGACATTTTTCTTCATTTCGTTGTTAGATACTCTTTACACATAGAGCCACGGTTGTATTTCTCTTTTAGTCTGTGTTACCGTGGGGTTCCGGATCTTGGTAGTGTTTATTTATTGTGTGACGGATGTATGTGCCAAGTGGCACGGATTACATATCTTTTATGTTATTTTCCGCTGTTTCTTATTTAAGTAATTAAAATTTATAGATTCCGCAACGTGTTAGGCTTACCTAGTCGTGGGGACTGGGTGTCATCACGACAGGTTCACAATTGGTGAACTAGGGTCGTGACACAGGTACAGTCGATATTGGTTCTGTGACAGGGTATTTGATTACAGCTTTACATAGTGCTTTATTGCGGATTTCTTATCTGCGCTGTCTTACCCTTGTTTATTACCACTGAGTCTGGCAGGTACTCATTTTACTCCCTGCACCTTGTGTGCAGATCCAGGTACCTCTCAGCAGTGATCCGGTAGCTGTGCGAGGCGACATCTATAGGATATTCGAGGTAGCTGCAGAGTCCGCAGGACCCGATATTCATTCTCACTGTCTTTTGATTCTGTATTGCTATTTCTTTCCGTACTTGGTATTTTGTAAACCATTATACACCTATGTTCATTAGAGGCTCATGACTCTTGACCCTTCGGTCTATGGGAGTTGGCGTGTGTTGGGACTTGGTTCCCTGTTTTCAATATACCTATCACTGTTGGATTATTCTGTTATGCTTAAATTGGATAAAGAGAGCTTATGGCTCTGTGATTGTTGTTAATTGGTCAGGCTGGCCTAGCAGTGTGCTGGGCGCCATCACGACCGGATTTGGGGTCGTGACAATTTTCTTCATTTTTTTCACCCTTCTTTTCCAAACATCGGTCCGCCAAATGACCTTTTTACCTCAAAGATGCGACATTTAGCACATAGTATGATTACATGTTATTTTGGGCCACGGGCCCTTTTTTGACAAGATTTGGATAGGCTTCCTACAAAGGGACACGGTGCTTGGGACCGAGCCCTACTATGTCTAAATGACATGATGCAAATACAAATGACCTAAAGGCTGACCTACGGTTGGGGTTCACTAGACAAGCCAATTCGGGGCGGCACGTGGTCGATGGCGGCTGCTCTAGCTATCCGCCCACTCCACGATCCTACGCCACCCCCTTAAAGACACGTGTGACTCACAAAAAGGCCGTGTACGCTCAAACGTACTCCGGAAGACTTGTTGCAGAAAGAAAACTCGGGGTTATGCAAATGATGACAGTTATGAAACAGTAAACACATAAAGCAAAAAATGTAAACAGATAAGCAACTAGCAAATAACAAAATATAAAAACATAATTAAATCAAGTAAAGCTAATGAAAAATCATAAAAACCTCAACCAAATATTCTAAAAGCCAACGAAATCAAGTACTAGCTCGAACTCGCAAATTCCCCAGCTAACAAAATCCTAAGGCTTGCCTACTCAAATGTGATCGGCCTAAACATGCTCCTAGCAAGCAAAACAAGACCAAAATAAAAAAATAACTCATTGTGTGCTCCATTTCTTTCAACCACTTCACATCATTCATTAAGCCTAAATCACTTAATTCTAACTAATTTGGTCCTTGTCTTATCCAATTCCAACCAATGCCCAGCTAATACTCACGACAGTTAAATTAGCCTAATTTCTTGTGATTTCTGAATCATTTCCTTAACACCATTAACTTCATGATTTGCTATGCCTTTCCAATTCCAAATTAAATAGGATCAGGTACTCTCAAATCGATAGCATCATGAATATAAACAATTAAGTGACATCAAATAACCAATCAAACGAAGGGAAGGCGTGCTATCATAGAAGAGTCACAAAATCGAACCAACAAGCAGATAGTTAACACTAAAACGTGTAAAGGATCGAGGTATTGAACCTTATCACGCGAAACTTTCGATTAATCGAGAGAGCGCAAGAATAACACCTTGAATCTACCGAATCCAATTGCAAAAATACAGCAACAACAGAAATCGAACTGGTACCGCGAACCAATGATGAATCTCGAATCGGCAACTAAACGACAAACTTTAATCAAACTTTCCGATCAAAATTTTCCTCCGATCAGTACACATAAGATACGCCAACTGCAAAATAGAACTCAGCTACTGAAAATCGCATCGAATAAATCACAACAAAAACTCGAACAAGACCTAGCAGACTGAAACTTGCCGACGAACTCGAGCTCGACCTCACACTCAATATAGTTCTCGAAGAGACACTCAAAGCAGCGAACCAACTGGAACATCGGCTATGAATTCGACCGCCACTAGTGAATTCGAATTCACGTTCGTTCACTTGAATTCCATCATTTCAGAATTTAAATCAAAACCCAAAAATTGAAAAATGAAGAAACGAAGGAAGGGAAAGACGAATCCTTTTTTGGCTCATTCCAGATCTGTTCTCACGTATTGTTCATTTGATTTTTCGGGCATGAAATCTCTATTTGTATGTGTGTGTGGGTTTAGAAACAGAGAAGATGATGAAATCAGGGAGTGGTCGTGACTGGTGTTATGCGGCTGAAGGTTGGGATCGAACAAAAAGCAGGGTTCGGCGAAGAGGGGCCAGCGGCGACGGCTGTTTTTCTGGTGGTGTTGAAAGGGACAGAACTCTGGCGAGTTTTGTTGGGAGTCGTCGGCGGCTGGTGCGTTGTGAAGAAGATAAGCAGCGGCGGCAGCTATGGGGTCTCTTTGGAGAAGGGCTAGGCGGCGGCTGGTGTTAGTTTTTCTGCTCCTATGGTTATGAGGAAGAAGGATATTGACGGGGCTGGTGGTGGCTATGCGATGGGGCCTCGGCTGGTAGGTGGTTGTCGGCGGGGTGGGCGGCTGAAGGTGTGGACTGGGGCTGGCGGCGGCGGCTCTTCTTTGTCTGCTGTGAGGGTTTTTTCTTTGTTGTTTTTTTGTGTAGAAGATGAGACTAAGGTTTTAGGAGATATGATTAAAGACCAAAAACGGGCGGGTCAGTGGGTTTGGACGGGTTAAAAACGGGTCAGGGATGTTGGATAAGGTATTTGGGCTTAAAATTTGGCCTTAAAGTCTAAAAAGTATTAGCAAATACTTCTAGAATGTTATTAATTGACTTTAACTAATCATAAATTTCTATTGATATGAAACCACCAGTTTTCAAAAATTATACATTAAAATCAAGACAGAGAAAAGTTAATTAGAATGATAGCAAACTTAATTTAATATTACTACAAAAGACAAATGGTCTTAACATAAATAGAAAGATAAAAGATAAAATTGAACAAAAAATATTTTTTTGTTTTCGAATTTTATGTTCTACTATTAGATTAAAATTGAAAAATAGGCTAAATCCTATTGAAATTAAAATAACTAAATATTTTAAAAATACTAATTTTAAAAATTGCGCGGGTCAAAAATTACGTGCTTACACACGTCATATGGTATTATACGTTCAATGGACATTGCACAATTAATACAATCTTGATTTATACGACTAATTAGGGTTTTTTGTACTGATATATCGGCTATCACATATACGGATTTGGTCACCTAGAGTTACATACTAAGTGGAATATGGAACTATAGGCAAAATCCTTAACGTAGATTTTTGTTAATTTAGGTCCTAGTGTATCACTGAAATAGATAACCTACAATTTAATGATAACATAGTAATACTTCTATATTTATGTAAGGGTATATATAAATATCGGCCTATACAATAAGTGATATCATCCTAGAATACTTTTATTCACAAAATGGACTGATATGAATTCGTAGTTGATATGTAATCCATCGTAAGTTACTATTATTTATCTGATCTATTATATAATTGTTAGGGTTGATATGCACAACATGGAATATAATCACATAAGTCTACAAAGACATACGGTTTGGGGCCATAATTATAATTTCATCACGTTGTAGTCTAATATTGTGATGACCCGGCCCGTCATCATATCAGTTATCACCCTGTTATCCCCGTTGTATACTTGCTAATGTTACTATATGCATGTTGGGTGAGTTTGAGTAATTCCGGGTCGAGTTTGGTTGGAAATGAGACAAATAGTCTCTTAGAAGAAGGAATAGTTGAGAAAAGTCAGCTGGATGTTGACTTGTGAGTTAGAGAGCTCAGAATTGAGTTCTAATGATTCGGTCAGCTCCAGGAGGTCATTTATGAGCTAGGAGAGTGATCAGAAGTGAATTTGGAGGTCCGGTGTAGTTTTAGGCTTGAATTGGCTAAAGTTAAATTTTGGCGATATCCGATCGATAGGTAAGATTTTGTTCTGGGAGTCGAAATGAAATTCTGACAGTTGCAGTAGCTCCGTTAGGTGATTTTGGATGTGCCTGCAAAATTTCAGGTCATTCGGAGGTCGTTTGGTCGGGATTTTGATCGAATGTTGGTTGCAGAAGTTTAAATGAAAACTTGGGCTTGAATTTGCTTGGATTCGATGTGTTCCGTGTTAAAGGGCGTGTTTTTATGATTGGAACAAGTTTGTATCGTGTTATGGAGTATGTTGGTGGTTTTCGTTGGGGTCCTGGGGGCCTCGGGATGAATTCGGGGGTCCAAACGGACCATTTTTAGCCTAAGTGAGCAGCTGATCTACTGCAGTTTCTGCAGAAGAATTTTGTTCTTCGCGTTCGCGTAGGTGTCCATGCGTTCGCGAAGTGTATTGGAGAGTTGGGGATTTTTGTTCATCGCATTCGCGATGCGGAGGACGCGAACGCGTAGGGTAAGGCCTGGGGAGCATCGCGATCACGAGGGCAGGCACGCGTTCGCGAAGGTCTGAGGCGGTTGGTCATCGCGAACGCGGCTGAAAGCCATGCGTTCGCGTAGAGTAAAATCAAGGGCTGCTGCATTTGTTCATCGCGAACGCATGAGTAGCGTCGCGTTCGCGTAGGGTAAAAGGGCTGGGCAGTGAATTTAAGTCCAGAACATTTCAGACGTGGCCATTCATTCATAAAACACCATTGTTGAGTCTTAGAGAGAGAAAGTGACGGGAAATTGCTGGGATTTCGTCGGGTTATCATCGGAGGTAAGTTTTATGGTTTATTTATGTGTTTTTATCTTGAAATCCTCCTCTATTTCACTGAAACTGGATGAATTAATGGGGGAATTTAGCCTAAGCGAGGGTTTTGGTAAAATGCCGATTTGAGTGGGCAAACGGAGTCCGAATTTGGAAAACTTTATATGCATAGACTCGTGTTGAGACGAGGATTCTGAATATGTAACTTTCGTAATTTTTCGAGGAGCTTACCAAAAGTCGGGTTTTGGCAACTTTGTGGGTTTTGGTGCAAATTGAGTTATTTCGAATGGGTTGTGTCTAATTAACCTATATTGATGTATTCTCATTGATTTTGAGCAGATTTGGCATCCGAGGAGATTCATTTGCGAGGCAAGCACAGAGCGGGCTAGGACTTCTACTGATTCGAGGTGAGTGGTGGTAGTAAATGATATACTGAGGGTTTGAAACCCCGTACTTGCACTTTACAGTGCTATGTTGAGATGAGACACGCGTCATGTGACGGGCGTGGTGACGTTGTGGTTGGGGGATTGGACTTGGTCCTTCGCGATTGATAGCGTATTGTGCATTATGACTGTGAATGAGATTATAACTGTGTAATTGGGCTAGTAGCCATGTTTGAGGCCTTGTGCCGATCTGTAGAGTATTAGGGGAGCCTGTAGAGTTAAGCGACCCTTATATCATGCTGGATATATACACTCAGCTGTATTATATCATGCTGGATACATACACACAGCCGTAGTATATCATGCTGGATACATACACTCAGCCGTAGTATATCATGCTGGATACATACACTCAGCAGTAGTATATTATGCTGGATACATACACTCAGCCGTAGTATATCATGTTGGATACATACACTCAGCCATAGTATATCATGCTGGATACATACACTCAGCCGTAGTATATCGTGCTGGATACATACACTCAGCCGTAGTTATAGTTGTATAGTAAATCATGAGCCAATACTGGATGTGTACTTTGAGAGAGACTACCTAGGGTGGAATTCCCTGTTCTAGCGGAGTGGGCCTGAGAGGACAAGCCCATATCGACTGAGATATGATCGAGGACCCACTATGAGATATTATATTGGGCCTAAGAGGCCAAGTCTATACTGACTAGGATAGGGTCGAGGACCCAATATGAGATATTATATAAATATCTATATTGGATCGGGCTGCACGCCGCAACACTATATGTATTGGATCGGACTGCACGCCGCAGTGATATATTTATGGACGGACTTCACGCAGCAGTATTATTGCGCTTGGGCTGTAGGAGCCCCTTCGGAGTCTGAGTCTGCACACATTCTCAGTGGGCGCTGGAGTATAATATGGGATCGGGCTGCACGCTGTAGCAGTATATTTATATATATAGATATATATAGATATATATATATATATATATAGATATATATATCCGCAGCAGTATAGTTATATATGTATATATATATTGGATCGGACCGCACGCCGCAGTAATATATGTGTGGATCGGGCTGCACGCTGCAGCATCATAGCGCTTGGGCCTAGGGAGCCCCTTCGAAGTCTGTATACACCCCAGTGAGCACCGTCGATGTTAAATGGAGCGGGCTACACGCCGCAGCATTATATATATATATATATATATATATATATATATATATATACATATATCGGGGCGGGCTACGCGCCGCCGCATTATAGACATATGTATATACATATATAAACATTGGATCAGCTGTACGCCATAGCTGTATGAGTGAGGACTAGGTCGGTATGGGACCATGGCGAGATAGATGTGGACTGGAGATGGGGTATTCACTGTAGTGATGGATTACCTGTGAGGTTACCCTTAGAACTATTTAGTGATAGTACATGTGTTCTTATTTTCAGCTATTGTTTATTATTATCACTCACTGAGTTAAAATATTCTCACCCCACTCCCCTGCACTTTTTGTGCAGATTTATAGGTGCCAGAGAGCAGTTGAGCTGTCGCAGCTGCTTATTCATATCTATTTTGCGGAGACTACGAGGTAGCTGCCGACGTCCCCAGAACCTATTTTCTCCTTCTTTATCATTTTGTTGCTTTCATTTTGCCTAGACTTGTTTGTATAGGCTGTTTATCTATAGAGGCTCAAACTTGCGACAGCACGATTTGGTTGGAACCGTATTTTGTATGCTTCTACTATCACGTTTATCATTTTGATATGAACACTTGCTATTTAAGTTTAACTTGATCACCTGAAATTAATAATTGGCTAATTAATGGATAACATTGTCGGGCTTGCCTAGAATTGTGTTGGGCGCCATCACGATCGGGGTTTGGGTCGTGACAAGTTGGTATCAGAGCCTAGGTTAACAGGTCTCGCGAGTCATGAGCCGGTTGGTAACGTCTCGTGGATCGGTACGAGGATACCTGTACTTATCCTTGGGAGGCTGCAAACCTTTAGGAAAGCTTAAAATTCTTGAAATTCTTATCGTGCGTACTTGATTCAACTTGAGATGTAATTCTTGAAATTCCTTCTACGCATCTATAAGTGCACTCGAGTGCTTAGTAATAAATTTGCCTTAATGGCTTATGATTCCCTAATCTAGGGATGAGATATAATCTCTATGAGTTCATGTTGGGCCTGTTTGGAGGACTTGAGGCCAGATCCTTTTCTATGGCTTGAGCACCAAGGTGCTAATTTCGCGAGCCGGTATTATGAAGTTCATACGATCAGTATTGATTTTAAAATGAAAAATGTCAGTTTGACAATGGGAGAGCTGTAAGGTATTCGGTTCTTATTGTGATTTGATATATAGTTCTAGCTATGGGCGTGAGAAATATGTCCCTTGCCTCTTAGCGGAAATGTAAAGTGCACTACGTGTGGTAGTATGAGTTCAAACTCAAGAAAACTGAATTGGTCATGCTATGAGTATTGTGGTGAAAGGTATTTGACATATGTTATGATTTGAGCAAGTGCAGCGCACGTTCATGTACTATCTTTGATGATATAATTCGGGTTGTAATGAGATTTATGTTGTGGATATGCATTGTGATGTTTTGTCGAGTTACCGATGTATTGTTAGGGTGGTTTTGGTGATTCTCTAGCATGTGGACAGGCCAAATTACAAAGGAAACTCTATCAAAATTTTTGGAATCATTTGAGACTTAGAAAAGATTTTGTTACCTAAGGAATGGGCTAAACTGTTGCGTGTGAATGAATACAAGAAGTGCAAAAGAATTAAGATTTCTGATGATCCGAGTCTCCACCAAAGCTTGTAAATGACTCGAGTTTAATCTCATTGTAACACTGTGGCATCATTTGAATATGAATGCTATGAGTGGCTGAAAGTGCTTTGATGTATGGCTCCGAGCAAAGTTGGGGAGGTTGTTATTGATTAACTGATTGCACTGTTGTGTGCTATGTTGGTGCTATTTCTAAGTATGTTAGGAAAATCTTTATAAAGGTGATATGGTGCTTCGTAGATGTGAAGAAATACTAGGATGGTCGAACTGATATTGATAAAGAAGGCTCGATGTGTAGCAAAGAAAGATAGCTAGTTGAGTCTGTATGTAGTTATGTTCAGCAGTGTCAGAGTTCTAACAAGGCACGAGTGGTTCTGTTCAATAAGACAGTTAAATTATAACTGAATAAGGGTGAACGACGCCCGAGAATAGTCTTGCGGTGTTTAAGATTTTGCTTGTAACTGTCAGGTGTCTTAAGATTGTATATGTGGCTAAATACGGTGGTTTCGTTAGAAGAGATCAAGACTTGTGTTATATTATGTGAATGATGGGATTCTATGTATCCGTATTGGAAGGTAATGATAACGAATTCAAAATCGCAGGAAGTCCTTCAAAACAAAGTATTGTAGAATGTGGTACTTCTGGGAAACATTGAGAGAGTATTCAGTGGCCTATGGGTCTTAGACCATGTGGTCTTATATATGAGTCTCGTGGGGTAACATGAGTTGAGGTATTGTGGTGCTACTGTAAAGAAAATATTAAATTTATGATGAATCAGAAAGGAAATTGGGTAAATGAAACAACTTGTTAATAAACTGAAACGGTATGATAAGGAATACAATTAACTCCTGGTGTGTGTTCGAGGTAATGAGCCTTGTAGTTATGGTGCAACAAACCCTTGATGTGCTGGCAGTTGCGTAGCCCGATGTGGGTAAAAGGACTCAGTCCTGGCAGTTAAACTTATGCAATGAATGGGAAGAAAGAGTTGTGATGTGTTTTACCGTGGTTGGAAAATGAGTATGTTTCCTATCGGTATGCGAAGCATGGAATGTGTAATGACTTTTCTTCTATATGGGATCATGAAGGTCCTTGACTAGTTGAGTGCATCGATGTTCGCGTCGTAGGAGAGGGATAGAAATTCTCCATGCATCTTGGTGCAGTATGGTATGTGAGATGTGTTATGGAAAGATGATAACAGCATGTTCCAGGTTTGAGATCAGTTCATATTATATGGGAAGTCATTAAAATCCCCAAGCAACGTGGGCAGCTGCAGATAATCCGAGAATCAATCTTCCTGGTGATTAAAGAAAATGGTACTGCTATTCTAGTAATTCGGTAGAGTATATGGTCAAAAGGGCCAGGTAATGTAAACTGATAATATTTAGTGGTATTGTGGTATTGGATTGACGGTGAAGATTGAGTTGTTGATGGCATAGGGAAATTTCTGAATGGCTTTCGTGGTATGATTGGATGCTTGATGTGTGTTATGCATTCGTACGGTGGAGTGTGGAATCAGGCATAGTGATTCATGTGTTATATATGTGTTAAAGACTAGAATTTCTCTTAATCCGCCTACACAGTGGTGCTATGTTGTGTGTATCGACACCGTTTAGCGGTTATTGGAAATTGGAAGCCCTAGTGGCTCTCTCGTTACTTGATATGACGAATTTGAATAATGATATATGATTGTAGACTGGTTGTCATAAGTCAGGTTGTCTAGACTAATGTGACATGGACTATATTAGAGGAATGTCACAACTGCATGGCAGAGAGCATCAGATCATGCTCCAGCAGGGCATATGTACCCTAGGGCCAGTGGACAACTGGTAAGTATTGCTTTGTCAGTTAGGCCTTCGTGGCAGATGTTAGTGTAGAGGTATCTACCATTGATTCGGTTTCGGTATTGAGGAACTTTGTCGGATGCGTTTCATGTGGCCGAGCTTAAGGCTATATATGTTTGTTGCAACGAGCAACTTCACTCGATGTGCATTCCTTTTTGCTAGATTATGCGTGGATCGGGTGGCACGCCGCCACATGTATAGTATTTGGATCGGGTGGCACGCCGCCACATGTATGGTATCAGGATCGGGTGGCACGCCGCCACAGGTATGGTATCTGGATCGGGTGGCACGCTGCCACGGGTATGTTATTGGAACGGGTTGCGCGCTGCAACAGTGTGATGTGGAGAGTAGTTTCCTATATATATTACCTTGTATACAATACTTCCTAGCTTCCGAGGAATAGTCCGTATTGGGTATCGCTCGGGGAATAGCACATCGGTTGTGTCCTTTCCGGATTCGATAGCATATATCAATTGTATCACCGCAGGTGTGATTGATTGCTTGAGTTCAGACCTAGATATGTGCGTAGCTGACCGTTTTGAGCATGGTGACTTGAGGTGCTTCATGAGTAATAGCACTTGGATAGAATCATGAATCGTGGCAAGGCCACGTGATGTTATGACCTCTCGAGGAGGATTCAGGTACTCTATGGTGTGAGACGGGATCTCAGTTCTATGTTACGATGGTACAGAGGAATTGAATTACAGCTGTTTTGTTGGAGACGGTTGTCATGATTGGAGTATGTTCAGACGTTTCTATTCGAGCCTGTGTTGTGCTCGTCGCGCCTTAGGCCAGTGTTTGAGATGTCATGTCACCAGTGCAGTGTGTTATAACCAAAATTATCATTTGAGTCACTAAAGAGAGCGACCTTATGTGATCTCAACTCGTTAGAAAGGTAATATCGAGGTTTGGCTCCGAAATCTATTGTGGTATCAGTTAAAAAGGGAAATAGATTCATGAATGGTTGACCCGAGAGATGGGTTTGGTATATCGCGTGCTTCAGCTGCCGTGGGCAGGATATGAAGGTGTTGGAATAAGACTCTATCTAATGAGAAAGGTTTTTCTGCTAGTATTTGGTCATGGTGGCCAAATGGTTGTGATTAGAGACCATCGTCTCGAGCGATTCGACTGTTGATACATTATGTGATCTCACCCGGGGTGGCAAGTATGGGCTATTTGTGATGACCCGGCCCGTCGTCACGGGAATTACCACCCCATTATGTTGTAATTACATAATTCATGCTTTTATATCAGTGATAGAGTCTATCGGGGAAGTTAGGAGTGAATTGAAATGAAAATGAGGCATATAACCTTTTTGGAGGAAGCTTGAATAAGGAAAGTCAACCCGGAGTTGACTATTTAGTTAGAGAGCTCGGAATCAAATTCTGATGATTCGGGTAGTTCCGCGAGGTGAATTGTGACTTAGGGGAGCAATCGGAATTGAATTCGGAGGTCCGGTGTAGTTTTAGGCTTGAATTGGCTAAGGTTGAATTTTGGCGAAATCCGAACGGTGGGTGAGATTTTGATCCGGGGGTCGGAATGGAATTCCGACAGTTGCAGTAGCTCCGTTAGGTGATTTTGGATGTGTCTGCAAAATTTCAGGTCATTCGGACGTCGTTTAGTCGGGTTTTTGATTGATTGTGTAATTCGGAATGTTTTAAGGAATTTAGGCTTGAATTCGATGCGAATTATGGGTTTTGATGTTATTAGACGTGTTTTGAGGATTGGAACAAGTTCGAATAAGGTAATAAGATGTGTTGGTGTGTTTGAATGAGGTCCCGGGGGCCTCGGGGTGTTTTCGGATGGTTAATCGGGAGAAAAACATGGAAATTGCAGGTTTGAAGAGTTCTGGTTCTGTTGTTTTCGCTCCTGCGGAAATGGGGGCGCAGGAGCGAGCCCGCAGGAGCGGAAAATGAGCGCAGAAGCGCTGGGGTTCGCCGAGGCGGATCCTGGTCCGCAAGGGCGGCACCGCAGGTGCGGAAGGAAAGACCGCAGAAGCGGTCTGGGCTCGTTATGGGAGGATCCGCAGAAGCGGAAGACTTGTCGCCTAAGCGAGTCCGCAGGAGCGGACTCTGATACGCAGAAGCGGTAAGGCTCGCATGAGCGGAAGGGGGTTTCGCAGGAGCGGTCTCGCGGGAGCGAGACCTGGGCCGCAGAAGCGAAGCTGGGCGGCTAGGAGTATTTTCGCAGAAGCGACCATTTGGTCGCAGAGGCGGCCTCGCAGAGGCGGATTTTGGTCCGCAGAAGCGGAAATCGCGCCTGTGTTAAAAATAACAGAAGGGTTATAATTTCATAAGTTGCAAAACATTTGGGGCTCGGTTCTTGAAGGCGAATTGGGCGATTTGGGCGAGTTATTACTGGGAGAACATCGGGTTATCGTTGGAGGTAAGTTTTGTGGCTTAATTACATCATTTTAACATGAAATCCTTGGTTAAATCCCTGTAAATGGAAGATTAAAGGTGGGTTTGAGCCCTAGGCCTAAATTAAAGAAAAACACCGATTTGAGTGGGCAAATGTAGTCCGATTTTTGTAAATTTTATATGCCTAGACTCGTATCGAGATGAGGATTCCGAATATGTAACTTTTATAATTTTTTGACAAGTGTACCAAAAGTCGGGTTTTGACAACTTGTGGGTTTTGATATGATTTGGGTTATTTCGAATGAATTTTGTGAAATTAGTATATATTGATGCATTCTCTATGATTTTGAGCAGATTTGGCACCCGAGGAGATTGATTTGCGAGGCAAGCGCAAGGCGGATTGAAGCTTCTACCGGTTCGAGGTGAGTGGTAGTAGTAAATAATGTACTGAGGGTTTGAAACCCCGTACTAGCACTTCACGGTGCTATATTGAGATGAGACACACGTTCTATAACGGGTGTGGTGACATTGTGATTAGGGGTTCGGACTTAGTCCTTCCCGGCTGATAGAATACTGTGTTGTATGACGGTTACTGAGATTATAACTGTACAATTGGGTTAATAGCCATGTTTGGGGCCTTGTGCCGATCTGTAGAGCATTAGGGAACCTATAAAGCTAGGTGACCCTTATATCATGTTGGAAACATACACTCAGCCGTAGCTCTATCTGTATAGCATAATATGAGCCCGTACTAGATAGGTACATTGAGAGAGATTATCTAGGGTGGAATTCCCTGTTCTAGCTGAGTGGGCCTGAAAGGCCAAGTCTATATTGACTGAGACAGGGTCTAGGACCCACTGTGATATATTATATTGGGCCTGAGAGGCCAAGCACATATTGACTGGGATAGGGTCGAGGACCCATTATGAGGTATTATATACATATACCTATATTGGATCGGGCTGCACGCCGCACCAGTATATATATATTGGATCGGACTGCACGCCGCAATAATATGCATGTAATATACGTGTAATATACATGTGGGACGGACTGCACGCCGCAGTATTATTGCGCTTGGGCTGTAGGAGCTCCTTCGGAGTCTGAGTCTGCACACATTCTCAGTGAGCACTGGTGTATATGATGGGATCGGGCTGCACGCCGCAGCAGTATAGAGATATATACATATATATATTGGGATCGGACTGCACGCCGCAGTAATATTTGTGTGGATCGTGCTGCACGCCGCAGTATTATAGTGCTTGGGCCTAGAGAGCCCCTCCGAAGTCTGTATACACCCCCAGTGAGCGCCGTCGACGTTAAATGGAGCGGGCTGCGCGCCGCAGCGGTATATGTATTGGAGCGGGCTGCACGCCGCATCATTATACTCAATCATATCCTACTATCTACTTAAATACTTATACATTATAGACATAAGTATGTGTCTTTATATGTTGAGATGGCCGTACACCGTAGGGGTACGAGTGAGGGTTGGTTCAGTGTGGAAATCTTGTAGAGATAAACGTAGATTGGAGGTTAGAGTACTACTATAGTGATGACGTACCTGTGAGGGTTGCCTTAGAACTGCTAAGTGATAGCACAGGATTTCTTACCTTCAGTTATTATTTATTATTGTTACTCACCGAGTTGAAATATACTCACCCCACTCCCCTGCACTTTCTGTGCAGATCCACAGGTGCCCGAGAGCAGTTGAGACATTGTAGCTGCCGATCCTTGTCTACTATTGCGGAGATTACGAGGTAGCTGCCAGCGTCCGCAGAGCTTGTTTTCTCCTTCTTTATCATCTTGTTGATTTCCTACTTGCCTAGACTTGATTGTATTAGGATGCTATCCTATAGAGGCTCAGTCTCGTGACACCACGATATGTTTGGGACCGTATTTTGTATATTTTACGTTTCGGTTATCACCGGATGTGATCATTTACTGTTTAAGTTTAATTTGATTAATAACTGGCTGGTTTAAGGGATAATATGGTCGGGCTTGCCTAGCATTGTGTTGGGCGCCATCACGACAGACTCTCTAATCTTCAGCTGATGGTAGCCTGAACGAAGATCAATCTTCGAGAACACCCTAGCTCCCTGGAGCTGATCAACGCCCCAGCAGCATTTATGCATCTGATGAACAGTGTATTCAGGTTGTATCTTGATTCATTTGTGATCGTATTCATTGATGACATACTAGTCTACTCTCGTAGCCAGGAGGAGCATGCTCGGCACTTCAACATTGTGTTGCAGAGATTGAGAGAGGAGAAGCTGTATGCCAAGTTCTCCAAATGTGAGTTCTGGCTTGAGTCCATGGAATTCTTAGGGCACGTGGTGTCCTGTGATGGTATTCAGGTAGATCCGAGGAAGGTCGAGGCAGTGCAGAGTTGGCCCAGACCGACCTCGGTTACTGAGATCCGTAGCTTTCTGGGATTGGCAGGGTATTATCGCCGATTCGTTCAGGGGTTCTCTTCTATTGGTTCACCCTTGACTAGATTGACTCAGAAGGGTGTTCCTTTTGTGTAGTCCGAGGAGTGTGAGGAGAGCTTTCGGAAGCTCAAGACAGCATTGACCATGGCACCAGTCTTGATACTGCCGACAGCTTTAGATCCTTATATTGTGTATTGTGATTCCTCGGGAGTTAGCATTGGTTGTGTGTTGATGCAGGAGGGTAGGGTCATTGCTTATGCTTCTCGTCAATTGAAGCCCCACGAGAAGAACTACCCTGTTCATGATTTGGAGCTAGCAGCCATAGTTCATGCTTTGAAGATTTGGAGGCATTACCTGTATGGTGTCTCCTGTGAGGTGTTCACGGATCATCGCAGCCTTCAGCACTTATTCAGATAGAAGGACCTTAATTTGAGACAGCGGAGGTGGTTGGAGTTGCTTAAGGACTATGATATCACTATTTTGTATCATCCGGGAAAGGCCAATGTGGTGGCCGATGCCTTGAGTCGGAAGGCGGTTAGCATGGGCAGCTTAGCTTTCATCCCAGTTGGGGAGAGGCCATTTGCTTATGATGTTCAGGCCCTAGCCAATCGGCTAGTGAGATTAGATATTTCGGAGCCGAGTCGAGTGTTGGCTTGTGTTGTTTCTCGATCGTCCTTATATGATCGCATCAGGGAGCGACAGTATGATGACCCACATTTGCTTGTCCTTAAGGACAGAGTGCAGCATAATGATGTTAGAGATGTGACTATCGACAGTGATGGTGTTCTGAGGATGCAGGGCCGTATATGCGTGCCCAATGTTGATGGTTTGCGGGAGTTGATACTTGAAGAGGCACACAGTTCGTGGTACTCTATTCACCCAGGTGCCGCAAAGATGTACCAAGACTTGAGACAGCACTACTGGTGGAGGAGAATGAAGATGGATATTGTTAGGCATGTAGCTAAGTGCCTCAATTGCCAGCAGGTCAAATATGAGCATCAGAGACCGGGCGGTGTTCTTCAGCGTATGGTTATTCCCGAGTGGAAATGGGAGAGGATCACCATGGATTTTGTTACTGGGCTACCTCGGACAGCGAGGAAGTTTGATTATGTATGGGTGATTGTTGATCGGCTGACTAAGTCCGCACATTTCATCCCAGTTAGTACTACTTACTCATCGGAGCGGTTGGCGGCGATCTTTATTCGGGAGATTGTCAGGTTGCATGGGGTCCCAGTGTCTATTATATCTGACAGAGGCACTCAGTTCACTTCTCAGTTTTGGAGAGCATTTCAGCGAGAGATGGGTACGAGGGTTGAGTTGAGTACAGCATTTCACCCCCAGACAGACGGACAGTCTGAGCGCACCATTCAGATCCTGGAGGATATGTTGCGGGCATGTGTGATTGACTTTGGTGGTTCATGGGATGAGTTCTTACCACTTGCTGTGTTTGCCTACAACAACAGCTACCAGTCGAGTATTCAGATGGCCCCGTACGAGGCATTGTATGGCAGACGGTGTAGATCTCCCGTCGGATGGTTTGAGCCTGGTGAGGATCGATTGATAGGGACCGAGTTAGTTCAGGATGCTCTGGATAGAGCAAAGTTGATCCAGGAGAGGCTTCGTACAGCACAGTCTCGCCAGAAGAGTTATGCAGACCGTAGAGTTCGAGAGTTGTCTTTCATGGTTGGTGATAGAGTATTGTTGAAGGTTTTACCCATGAAGGGTGTCATGACGTTCGGGAAGAAGGGGATGTTGAGTCCTAGGTACATCGGTCCTTTTGAGATACTCAGGAGAGTTGGAGAGGTGGCATATGAGTTAGCCTTGCCACCCAGCTTATCCAGCGTTCATCCGGTATTCCATGTGTCTATGCTCCGGAAGTACATCGGAGATCCGTCCCATGTATTAGACTTCAGCACCATTCAGCTTGATGGTGATCTATCCTATAATGTGGAGCCTATTGCTATTTTGGGTCGCCAAGTAAGGAAATTGAGGTCGAAGGAGATTGCATCAGTTAAGGTTCAGTGGAGATGTCGACCCGTAGAGGAGGCTACTTGGGAGGTTGAGCAGGAGATGCGGAGCAGATACCCTCAGCTATTCGAGACTTCAGGTATGTTTCTTGACCCGCTCGAGGACGAGCGTTTATTTAAGTTGGGGAGAATGTGACGACCCGGCCCGTCGTCATGGGAATTACCACCCCGTTATGTTGTAATTACATAATTCATGCTTTTATATCAGTGATAGAGTCTATCGGGGAAGTTAGGAGTGAATTGAAATGAAAATGAGGCATATAACCTTTTTGGAGGAAGCTTAAATAAGGAAAGTCAACCGGGAGTTGACTATTTAGTTAGAGAGCTCAAAATAAGATTCTGATGATTCGGGTAGTTCCGGGATGTGAATTGTGACTTAGGGGACCAATCGGAATTGAATTCGGAGGTCCGGTGTAGTTTTAGGCTTGAATTGGCTAAGGTTGAATTTTGGCGAAATCCGAACGGTAGGTGAGATTTTGATCCGGGGGTCGGAATGGAATTCCGACAGTTGCAGTAGCTCCGTTAGGTGATTTTGGATGTGCCTGCAAAATTTCAGGTCATTCGGACGTCGTTTAGTCGGGTTTTTGATTGATTGTGTAATTCGAAATGTTTTAAGGAATTTAGGCTTGAATTCGATGCGAATTATGGGTTTTGATGTTATTAGACGTGTTTTGAGGATTGGAACAAGTTCGAATAAGGTAATAAGATGTGTTGGTGTGTTTGAATGAGGTCCCGGGGGCCTCGGGGTGTTTTCGGATGGTAAATCGGGAGAAAAACATGGAAATTGCAGGTTTGAAGAGTTCTGGTTCTGTTGTTTTCGCTCCTGCGGAAATGGGGGCGCAGGAGCGAGCCCGCAGGAGCGGAAAAATGAGCGCAGAAGTGCTGGGGTTCACCGAGACGGATCCCGGTCCGCAAGGGCGGCACCGCAGGTGCGGAAGGAAAGACCGCAGAAGCGGTCTGGGCTCGTTATGGGAGGATCCGCAGAAGCGGAAGACTTGTCGCCTAAGCGAGTCCGCGGGAGCGGACTCTGATGCGCAGAAGCGGTAAGGCTCGCAGGAGCGGAAGGGGGTTTCGCAGGAGCGGTCTCGCAGGAGCGAGACCTGGGCCGCAGAAGCGAAGCTGGGCGGCTAGGAGTATTTCCGCAGAAGCGACCATTTGGTCGCAGAGGCGGCCTCGCAGAGGCGGATTTTGGTCCGCAGAAGCGGAAATCGCGCCTGTGTTAAAAATAACAGAAGGGTTATAATTTCATAAGTTGCAAAACATTTGGGGCTCGGTTCTTGATGGCGAATTGGGCGATTTGGGCGAGTTATTACTGGGAGAACATCGGGTTATCGTTGGAGGTAAGTTTTGTGGCTTAATTACATCATTTTAACATGAAATCCTTGGTTAAATCCCTGTAAATGGAAGATTAAAGGTGGGTTTGAGCCCTAGGCCTAAATTAAAGAAAAACACTGATTTGAGTGGGCAAATGGAGTTCGATTTTGGTAAATTTTATATGCCTAGACTCGTATCGAGATGAGGATTCCGAATATGTAACTTTTATAATTTTTCGACAAGTGTACCAAAAGTCGGGTTTTGACAACTTGTGGGTTTTGATATGATTTGGGTTATTTCAAATGAATTTCGTGAAATTAGCATATATTGATGCATTCTCTATGATTTTGAGTAGATTTGGCACCCGAGGAGATTGATTTGCGAGGCAAGCGCAAGGCGGATTGAAGCTTCTACCGGTTCGAGGTGAGTGGTAGTAGTAAATAATGTATTGAGGGTTTGAAACCCCGTACTAGCACTTCACAGTGCTATATTGAGATGAGACACATGTTCTATGACGGGCGGGGTGACATTGTGATTGGGGGTTCGGACTTAGTCCTTCCCGGCTAATAGAATACTGTGTTGTATGACTGTTACTGAGATTATAACTGTACAATTGGGTTAATAGCCATGTTTGGGGCCTTGTGCCGATCTGTAGAGCATTAGGGAACCTATAAAGCTAGGTGACCCTTATATCATGTTGGAAACATACACTCAGCCGTAGCTCTAGCTGTATAGCATAATATGAGCCCGTACTAGATAGGTACATTGAGAGAGATTATCTAGGGTGGAATTTCCTGTTCTAGCTGAGTGGGCCTAAAAGGCCAAGTCTATATTGACTGAGACAGGGTCTATGACCCACTGTGATATATTATATTGGGCCTGAGAGGCCAAGCACATATTGACTGGGATAGGGTCGAGGACCCATTATGAGGTATTATATACATATACCTATATTGGATCGGGCTGCACGCCGCAGCAGTATATATATATTGGATCGGACTGCACGCCCCAGTAATATGCATGTAATATACGTGTAATATACATGTGGGACGGACTGCACGCCGCAGTATTATTGCGCTTGGGCTGTAGGAGCCCCTTCGGAGTCTGAGTCTGCACACATTCTCAGTGAGCACTGGTGTATATGATGGGATCGGGCTGCACGCCGCAGCAGTATAGAGATATATACATATATATATTTGATCGGACTGCACGCCGCAGTAACATTTGTGTGGATCGTGCTGCACGCCGCAGTATTATAGTGCTTGGGCATAGGGAGCCCCTCCGAAGTCTGTATACACCCCCAGTGAGCGCCGTCGACGTTAAATGGAGCGGGCTGCGCGCCGCAGCGGTATATGTATTGGAGCGGGCTGCACGCCGCAGCATTATACTCAATCATATCCTACTATCTACTTAAATACTTATACATTATAGACATAAGTATGTGTCTTTATATGTTGAGATGGCCGTACACCGTAGGGGTACGAGTGAGGGTTGGTTCAGTGTGGAAATCTTGTAGAGATAAATGTAGATTGGAGGTTAGAGTACTACTATAGTGATGACGTACCTGTGAGGGTTGCCTTAGAACTGCTAAGTGATAGCACAGGATTTCTTACCTTCAGTTATTATTTATTATTGTTACTCACCGAGTTGAAATATACTCACCCCACTCCCCTGCACTTTCTGTGCAGATCCACAGGTGCCCGAGAGCGGTTGAGACATTGTAGCTGCTGATCCTTGTCTACTATTGCGGAGATTACGAGGTAGCTGCCAGCGTCCGCAGAGCTTGTTTTCTCCTTCTTTATCATCTTGTTGATTTCCTACTTGCCTAGACTTGATTGTATTAGGATGCTATCCTGTAGAGGCTCAGTCTCGTGACACCACGATATGTTTGGGACCGTATTTTGTATGTTTTACGTTTCGGTTATCACCTGATGTGATCATTTACTGTTTAAGTTTAATTTGATTAATAACTGTCTGGTTTAAGGGATAATATGGTCGGGCTTGCCTAGCATTGTGTTGGGCGCCATCACGACCAGGGTTTGGGTCGTGACAGTAATAGATCGTGTGTATTCTGAGTATAGGCCTGAGATTCGGATTTGGTATGTGATTTCGGAAAGTGCAATATTGTCTAGGGTGCGGATGGGCTGTGAGATTTCTAGCTATAGTGTGTACCGAAATTATATGAGATAGGGTGACGTGGGATCGCCCCGAATATATGCTTGCTAAGGTCATTCAGCTATTGGGTTACTTCCAGTAAACCTCTTGGTCCGCTCGAGGACGAGCGTTTTCTTAAGTTGGGGAGAATGTGATGACCCGGCCCGTCATCATGTGAGTTATCACCCCGTTATCCCCGTTATATGCTTTTTAATGTTACTATATGCATGTTGGGTGAGTTTGAGTCAATCCGGGTCGAGTTTGGTTGGAAATGAGACAAATAGTCTCTTAGAAGAAGGAAAAGTTGAGAAAAGTCGGTTGGATGTTGACTTGTGAGTTAGAGAGCTCAGAATTGAATTCTGATGATTCGGTTAGCTCCGGGAGGTCATTTATGAGCTAGGAGAGCGATCAGAAGTGAATTTGGAGGTCTGGTGTAGTTTTAGGCTTGAATTGGCTAAAGTTGAATTTTGGCGATATCCGATCGATAGGTGAGATTTTGATCCAGGAGTCGGAATGGAATTATGACAGTTGCAGTAGCTCCGTT
>JASVEL010003651.1:0-54011 GCA_032618575.1 Nicotiana noctiflora | reverse complement strand
TAATTTTTCCTTATGATATATATATATATCGCATTTGCATTTAGGATTTAATTCTACAATTAGGAGTAATTAATTTTATCTTACAAAAATGAAAATCACAAAAATAGGCATTTTTTGCATTTTAGCCTTTAATGTCCAAATTGTGTGATTGTATTTTAATTACCATTTAAAATTAGGTGACAATTATTATTATGATATTAGTATTTCAAGATAATTTTAGTTTTTATAAATTAATCTTAGTATATTGGGCTTTATTAATTAGGAAGTTGAATAATGGAGAAGAACAAAATGGAAAAAATTTGGATTGGGCCATCTTGCAAATTAAGTTACAAGCCCAATCCTAAGAACCCTTACCCAACCCAAAACACCTTGGCCCAAGAAGAAAATTTCAGATTTTTTTAGCAAAAAATAATCATAATTACATGACATAAAGTAGTGGGGGGCAAGGAAATCAAGGAAGAAAACAAGGAGAGGAAAACATGGATTAGTGGGTTTTCTTTAAATTAAAAAAATATTTTCTTTTTAATAAAAAATCTGAAAATTTTCGAAATTCTTGCCTATAAATAGAAGAGAAGATTTATGAAAAAAAGGGTGGAAAAAAGAGAGGAAAAATAGGAAGAGAAGTAAAAATAAAAAAAATTCCCTGCTGTAGTATACACTCGATATACATTCTGGACACAGAAGTATACACGGAAAAAAAAATGTAATTTTTGAGAGTTTCTTTTGAGAAGTGAAAAGAGTTCAAAGCTAGAAAGCCAAAACAAAGAGAAAATCTGGAAAATATTTTTCTTTTCTATTTTTTACTTGTTTGTTTTTGTTTTTCTCCGTATTGCTGGGATTTTCGGAATTGAGGTGTTGAAGCTACTGCTGGTTGTTACTGTTGTTGTTGCTGTATTTTCACCGCCTTGTTGATTTGCCATTTTCCCATTCCTTTCAAAACCAGGTACATATCTCTTTCACTTGAAGCTGTAATGATGAACTGTTGAATGAAATGAAGTCCAGTTTGCAATTCATATGTTATTATATTTTGTAGTTTATGCTCTTCACTAGTTGCTTAGTATTGATATAGATCTATAGTTTAAATTGTAGTATGATATGTAGAAGCAGAAAAACAGAGACAAAACGATGTAATAGCTTAGTGATAGAATAAGTAGTGTAATAGTAGTAATATAGAAGCAGCAACACATCACTTAGTTTAATTAGGTAAAAACTTCAAAACATAAGCTAGCATATCACTGTTTCTTTCTTCAAAATCGTTAAACTATTCGTTCACAGTAGACTTTCTTCGTAAAAATGAAATCACATAGTTAATCATATTGTCATGAATCTGTACATAGTCGATAACAGGCTAAATCATAATAGAATCAGTGGTGTAGTTGTGTTTAAGCATTGAATCATTTAAATGTAGACACTCAGGTTATTATAATCAAGTAATCGGAATTATGAATCTTGCTCGTGTAATTAGCATGATTAGAGGTCAATTATCCAGAGTGGAGTGAGTTGGAAGTGAATAGATGGAGCAACAATTAGGATGAGACTAGCTTAGAGATTATCAAATTAGCTTAATTCGTATTGAAATCGGTAGGTTAACCATATAGTCATAAATCATTCATCTTATCTTTAAATAATTTTCACATTTTTACATACAGTTAGCCTCATAATCTTTCAACAAGTAAACAACTAAAAATGACCGTGTAAATTCATTAGTAAAGGTCAAAATCAGAAATAGTCAGTTTATTAAGCTTTCGTGTACTTTAGATATAATTCAGAGTTAGCATTAATATTCTTGTACAGTTATTTTACCTTTTGATTAATAAAAGAGTAGTTTAATTTTGTTTCTCTATGTCTAATTACTGTGAGTTCATTATTTTTGTTGCCTTTATTATTTTTATCTGGTTTGGGCCTTGTGTAACATTGGACCTGAACTGTCCTATGAAATTGCTTAGTCTACTGATCGAGAGCTTGAAGACCGTCTGGGCTTTGAGGCTTGGGCTTGCCTTTTGCGGATCCGTTTAAATGGTTGAAGAGAAGACCAAGCCCAATTAAATAACAAATTCAACGGGCCTGGAATATTATTAAAAAATCGTTTAAGGCAAAAACAATGTATAGCAAACATAGTTGAACAAATAGGATTGGACTTTAATAAATAATTGGGATGAGCCTCGCCCGACTTCAAACACCGGGGCCCCCATTTAGTAATAAGATAACATTGTAGAACCGGAGAGGCTAATAGCGAATTCCATAGCCTCTCCCAAAAGTTAAAAGCCGATAGACGTTATTTGGGGCACGATGTTAATGTACTTTCCATTGAACGAGTGTGCACTTGGTGCGACTCAAATCCAAATCTCGGCAAAGCCAAAATACACCGAAAGTCATAGGCGTACTGGTTGCGGTATGACTCGAGGCGTGTTTTCGCGATGCCGCAAATTCTTTAAAATAATACTCAACGTAAAAAGCAATATATGTTGTTAAAATCTGTGATTAAGTCAAACAAAAGTCGGGAACGACAATTGAGCGACCGTGCTAAAACCACGGAACCCGGGAATGCCTAACACCTTCTCCCGGGTTAACAGAGTTCCTTATCCGGATCTTTGCTTCGCAGACATTTTTAAGAGTCAAAATTCCTCGGATTCGGGATTAACCGGTGACTTGGGACACCATTATCATTCCCAAGTGGCGACTCTGATTAATCTCAATAAAATCCCGAACCGATTGTCCTTTAATTGGAAAAACTCCTTCCCTTACGTTATTTTTATCCGTTTCGGATATTTGAGCGTCGGGGTATACCTTACGAGCGTATTTATATTTATGCTTAAGTGGGGTAGTAAAAAGGGAGGTGTGACAGGCGTCTCTGTCCATTTGCTTCCGAGCCTTGACTAACTCTCTTTCGGCTATGTCCAAATCAACGCTATAGTCATTTACTTTCCGCCGGAGAATCTCAATTAACTTTTCATCTCGGGCTGAACGAACTGGGGTCTCGGATGCAATTTTCATTTGAGCTATTTGAGCCTTCAACATATCATTTTCTTTCTTTAGCTGTTTCTTTTCCACTTCATCGGATGCTGCTTGTAAGCCACTTTCGAAATGAAGATTTCTCAGTTTATCCTCCAACAGACTGATTTTGGCCTTGTATTCCTTTTCCTTGGCCACCCATTTTTGATTTTCCTCGGATTGCTCTATCAGGTCTTGCAAGTGAGGTCTCTTTGAAAGACGTTCGTGTTCAACCCCTCGTCGGTACCATGTGGAGTATCCAGGTGATATCTTCCCCTTTGCCCTATTCGGCACACAAGTATCAATCTTCAAATTTTGGCACTCATTCCAGATTTGCCGGATTTTTGCTTCCGGGAATTGCCCGTCCGGACCAATCTCCACAGCTTGCACACTGAGATCCCCGTCTCTCGGAATAATCTGACACCGACCCAACTGTCGCAGGGCTCTGTATGGGGCATAGGGTTGTATACTCTTCAAACCCATGATCAAAAGCGGTGATCCTTCCGTTGGCATG
The DNA here is from genome assembly GCA_032618575.1 of Nicotiana noctiflora. Lineage (NCBI taxonomy): Eukaryota > Viridiplantae > Streptophyta > Magnoliopsida > Solanales > Solanaceae > Nicotiana > Nicotiana noctiflora. The sequence continues at coordinate 50,506 of JASVEL010003651.1, read as the reverse complement.
TATATCACCTCGTCAAGAGGTAACCAGTCATACGTCCAATCGATTTGACCGTCAGTTAGTGATCGAAGATACACAATCCAACCTTGGACTCCTTCTAGCAATTTTACTTCCTTTGTCCTCGTATTGAACTCTTCCAAACATGTCCGTTCGGCCGAACCATAGCTTGAGTACGAAGGATGGTGGCATAGATGCTCAATTAGCCAGATTTGCAAGATCAAGTTACACCCTTCGAAGAAGCTAGCCCTCGCTTTGCACGCAGTCAGAGCACGATAGATATCTGCAACAATCATCGGGGCCAGAGTACAGTTATCTTGTACTATCAATGTGGTAGCTACTCCGGCAACTTTTATATTGATATGTCCATCTTTCCTCGAGAATACAACAACTCCGAGAAATGCCACCAAAAATGCGAACCTCCGGTGTTCCTCCCATTTCGCTCGGTTGGACTTACAGCATAATTTGTTGGTAAGATCATTGAAACCCCCAACGTGTCCAAACCTATTGTAGATGAAGCTTAAGGAACAAAACCCGTCGGCCAGATCTTCATTATGAACATTCCGGGCAATTTTCAAAGAGTCGAGGAAGCGATGTACTGTCACCGTCCTCGGAGATACCGGGTATTTTCCTTTCAGCGGAACCTCGGTCTTCCCGATGTAAAAGGCAATCTCCTCCAAAGTTGGGGTAAGTTCAAAATCCGGGAAATGAAATACGTTGTGTGCCGAATCCCAAAACGTGACCAACGCTCTAACCACATCACCTCGAGGAACCATGTCTAGTAAACCCGTAAGGCCTTTCAAGTACTTTTTGACCCAGTCTTGACCATCGGATCCCATGTCCTGCCACCATAATCTCAGCTCCAAGGGGATTTTATTTAGGGAAAAGTGTTCATTCATCATCGTGCTCGTCCTGCACATTTATTAAGGTGATTTTATTTAGAAAAAAGAAAAAATCTTTTTCAATGCAAGTTTTCAATTTTTGAAGGAAAGAAAAGAAAATGGCTTTCGAAGTGGCCATTTTTGCAAAAACAGCCTTCTGTCGTCCTTTCGGAACATTCGGCAATTTCCAAAAATAGCAATCACCTCGATTATTTAAAAAATAAAATCTTTTTGGTCTTTTTTCTAAAAGTGTGGTTGGACCCGTTTAAGGGTTGCCTACGTATCCCACCTAATGGCGAGAATCAAACCTGCGTAGTTCGGTCAGATTATTTGACCAATTATTTCAAAAAAATGTTCCACCCTTTTTTTCAAATTTTCAAATTTTCCATGTACCTATTTTCTACAAATCATTGTTTTCCTCTCTCTCTTTTTCTTTTTCAACAATTTTTCTAATCTCGGGATTTCAGCCGGTCCGCATAACGATCAAGGACAATAAAAATGCAACACATAACATGCTCGGTTTTTTTCCAATACCGGGTCATCTGTCCTAGACGGACCCAACCCCTGTGTTGCCCCTAAGTCAAATATGATGCTGTCACGACCCAAACCCCGGTCGTGATGGCGCGGTTTCATGGATTGCTAGACCGTGTACCCGAGCGGACAACTCGAATCGAGGAGGGGGCTACGTACCGGTGACCCGCGGAGTCAATCGGCTTTGTAACTTATCCGACCTCTGTTTTCTTAATTTAAGGTGACTTTAACAGAAAGGGGAGTCTCAACCAGTAAGCACATCCCCGAGGGAGAAGAGAGAAGGGTTTTCGGCACAATTTTATATATAGTTCACATAATATCAAAGCGATGAAGCACATAGCATGTTATTCAAATCGCATAATGAAGTCAAACAAAAAACGTGAACGGCAGTTCTAAGGAGCTCGAGTTCTTAAACCCTGAAACCGAAGTTCAGGGTTGGATCCCCAGCAGAGTCGCCAGAGCTGTCACACCTCCCTTTTTACTACCCCAACACACTTAAAAGCGTATAAATACACTTGTAGGGTATACCCCGACGTTCAATTACCCAAGACGGATAAAATAACGTAAGGGAAGGAGTTTTTCCAATTAAAGGACAATCGGTTCGGGATTTTATTAGAGATTAATCAGAGTCGCCACTTGGGAATGACAATGGTGTCCCAAGTCACCGGTTAATCCCGAATCCGAGGAATTTTAACTCTTCAAATGTCTGCGAAGCAGAGGTCCGGATAAGGAACTCTGTTAACCCGGGAGAAGGTGTTAGGCACTCCCGGATTCCATGGTTTTAGCACGGTCGCTCCACTGTCGTTCTTGACTTTTGTTTGACTTGATTATAGATTTTAACAACATAATGTGCTTTTACGTTAAATATTATTTTTTAAGAATTTGCGACATTGCGGAAACACACCTCGAGTCATACCGCAACCAGTACGCCTATGACTTTCGGTATTTTCGGCTTTGCCGAGATTTGGATTTGAGTCGCACCAAGTGCACACTCGTTCAATGGAAGATGTATTAAAATCGTGCCTTAAGATAGTCTATATCGGCTTTTAACTTTGGGAGAGGCTATGAAATTCACTATTAGCCTCTCCGGGTATACTATGTTATTTCATTACTAAATGGGGGCCCCGATTGTTGTTCGGGCGAGGCTCGTCCCAATTTAATTTTAAAGTAAGTCCCTACCCTAAGCGGTGGAAATTATGCTTTTCTATTTGTGTTTTTCCCTTAATCGTATTTTTACACTAAGTATCCCATGTCCATTCGATTTCTATTGTTTTTGAGGCCTGGTCTTCAATCATTTAAACAGATCCGTAATGGGCCAGCCCAGGTCTCCACGGCCCAGATGGTCTTCAAGCCTTGGATCAGTAGACTAGGCGGACTTCGCAGAACAGTTCAGGCCCAACGTTGCACAGGGCCCAAACCAGAATGTGATAACAAAGATTTAATATGGAATACATAATGAAACAAGTACCCAAAATTTAACACAAAATCGAATTACTTTTATTACCAAAGAAATCAGTACACAAAGGCAGTAGACTTAAGGCAATAATTCATGCACAGGAAGGTTTAAACAACGGCCATCACTATATACTCATAGCTAAAAATCCAGATTGATATTCAATTATTTGCTAAAGGAACATTCTGGGGACACCGTCCTCGCCTAGGAGATTTAGTTAACAGAAGATGATTCCATTAATTATTTAAAGTGCCAAAAGAGAGCAGACGATCAGGAGCAGATGCTGATTATATTGCTATTCTTATTGTGAGCTATACCCTTCATCACCATCCATACATCCTAAGGGAACTGCTTCAATATCTAATTACTTCTCATTCGAATTTGAACATATTTGGGCATTATCAAAACTATTTCTATCCCAATTGTTACTTCATGAGATTGTTTTCCACCTTTTGCTTATTCACATCTGGACCTAGACCTTTAACACTAACTACATGAGCAAAATTCTAACAGTACCATTACTTAATTGCAATCACCCCTAAATATCTACATCTAATTGATCCAAGAATTAGACACATTTATACTACTGATTTTATTATGACTTTAGCTTGGTATAGTGTACTTAACTCAATCATAGGTGAATCATAGCTTGAAATGACATTTTTCTTTCGAAACTCATTTACACCTAAACGCAGATACGTAAGATATGATTAACTATACGGTTGTAATTTACGAAATTATTGAAATTGCGATTACTGGTTTTGCAGACATTATTAACTAACTTATGTTTTAGGAGTTTTTACCTAATTAGACTAAGTGATGTGCTATTTCTACGATTGTACTACTACTACTGCTAGCTATTACATAGTTCTGTTGTTGTTTTCCTAATACTATATTCTAATCTACAACTAAACTATAGATCTAAACTACTAGAAGCAATAATACAAGACTGAATCACAAATTCCTAGTAACATAATTTAAACTGAAAAAGCTCCATGTCATTTCATCAAAATCTTCAATACAGCTTCATTTGAATAAGAGTAATACCTGGATAGCAAAATGAAATCGATGAGTTCTAAGGGAAGGGTAGGAGCAAGTAATCAGCAAGGATTCAGCAATAATGCAACAATGAGATGAAATCACAGCAACAGCAAAGCCAACAGCAAATAGAAACCCAGATGATTGAAGCAAAACAAAACCAGGAAACCAGAAGAAGTTCACCCAAATGCCCGCTCCACAAATACCAGGAAAACACTACTGTTCTATTGCTATTTCACTCTCAAAACTCTGTATTTAATCAACCTAGGTATATCTCAGAATTGCTTAAGTTGGAACCCCATATTCAGCCCTTTTCTAGAGGTATTTATAGTTGAGGTAAGGGCTGATGACTTGGGGGAAAAGTTTGAGATTTAATCCCACTTCTCCCCTCTTAAAATTACCAAACTTACACTTAGGCCCCATTTCAGTTATGAAAAACCCTTCCAGCATGTGCTGGAAGGTTCTAAAAGATTCCTTTTAGGGCCTTTTACCAATGTATCCTTATGGGTTAAAGATTTTTACAGATTTCCCATTTTTAGGAGACCATTATACCCTTAAATCTCTGCAAAATTGCAGAAATCAAGGGCATGAATGACTCCATTACCCTCTTAAGTTCTAAATTATTACTGTTTTACCTTTTTAGCTCCCAATTATGCCCTCAAGGCCAATGCTTGATTTACTAAGTCTACCTAGGTCAAATTTCAGCAACCTTTGAACCTATTTAACTAATAGTCAGCACTGGCATTAGTATTTAAGGGCTGGCCAGATTTATTTTAAGGGACTATTTCAATTTTAGCCACTTCTGGATCTATTTCAGTTAATTAACACTAAGTTATTTCAAATTTAACCTAATTGCAGGCATAGCCTGCTTTATTATTAAAACAACTCTTTAAAATCTAGCCAGTCTCAAGTTGAGACTTAGCTTTGGCTATTAAAGCCAATCACCGAACATTTGGGCCCAAAACCATTTGCAGGTTTGGCCATTTTATGCTCAGGGCTCTAAAGAGAGCCTGGGCTAGTCTGCATTTGCAGACATAGCCCCTTTTGCACAACCAGCCACTTTAAAAGTGGACTGTGTGTTAGGGCTTTATAGAATGGGTCAACCCTTTGCAAGGTTAACCATTCTTAGGCCAATTATTTAACTAACAGCCTATTTTTGTTCATTTTCAGTTTATATCTATTTAAAGACTAGCCAATTATGAAACCTAGCACTACAACTATAACCAATCCTCCTAAAGTTCAATCAATTAATCAAACAATCATGCTTAACAGGAACCAACAGAACTTAACCATCATTCAACATTTGTTGTACACAGGAACACATATGATCAGATCATCATGCATTAATTTAACTTAAACTCAGAGGAAACAATTGATATGGTTGAATTTCAGTCAATTAATTCACATCATCAGACCACATGCAATACAGTATGAATTCATGTCAACTTCATATTTGATTACTACCAGTTCAAGTCACAGAATAGTTTGTAAAACTTTAAAAACCACCAGGATTCATGATATAGGTACGGTAAAGACTATAACAGTCAGCAAGATATGACATAAGGCTTATCTAGATTTAACAGGGTATGGCAATCAGAATTCATTTTAAGTACTACTCCTAGCTTGATGTATGCATGTTAAGAGTGGAGATGAAGAATAGGAAAGACATGAAGAAGCAATGAATAACATCCCTAAATCTATTATGCAAAAATGACAGAAGAAAGATCATGGGTATGCATGCGAGGGTGCTATTTAAAGCAGTGATCCTTAGTCAAACATGAGAGCCTAACAGTTAATTCTGAAATTATTCTGAAAGGAAAACAGTGAACACATGGAGAACTGGAGCAGGACTAACTCAGATATGAAACTAAAACATGAAAAGACCAGAAAAGACTCATTTTAAAACTATTGAAAGCTAGATGCAAACCAAGAGTCAAAGTTTAAACATGTGAAATTGAAGACCAACAGAGACACTTATAGACGAAATATGAACAACACACAAAAAGGACTAGATATGAAGAAAGAAAAGAGTATGCAAGACAATAAAAGAGAAGTTATGCTATAAGAGTCAAAACAGATCAAAACTATACGACTTAATCAAATAATGAAGAGAAGAAGAGAATCATAGTCACTTTTGACTTACTAAACATATAAGAGAATGAGAGATAAACAAAAATCAATAGTCATGCATTTGAAACGAGTCAGAAGCCACAATTCAGACATGATCTTTGAACTCTAAAAGAAATTATGATAGAACAAACATATACCCTAGCACTAACAGGTTCAAAGAAACACGGAAAGATATAGGAGATGAACAGATTAAGAGATAGATATGGTCACAAAGAAATAGACAAGAATAGGACATGATTTGCAACAGAGGAAAGTGAACAGAAAAGTTCTAAACTAGCATGTGAAGCATGAGATACAGAAGAGAGGAGAAGTGAAAAGGAAAAGAACCAACGATAACCAGAAATAAACCCTAAAGCTAATCATGCGAATCAGAAAAAGATATATAGAAGCATGCACAAAATAGAACGAACAGGAACACAAACAAGGGATATATCGGATATACTGTGAAACAAGAGAAGATAAACAACAGTGGATGGAATAAGAGATAAACGGAGAAAAGTCTAACCTAGCATGTGAAACTCAGGCTTGAAACAAGAACAGAAACAACAAAAACTAAGAATAACTCTACGACTAACATGCGAAACACACAAAAATAACAAAAACAACAAAACATGCAAGACATCACAAACAGAAAACAAAAATTAAGAAAATCAAAAGAAAGGAGGGGGGTACTTAGCTTTGCGGGGCCTGTCCCCCGAGCTTTCCCCTTTTCCTCTTCTATTTCACTCTCTTTCGACTTCTTTTAGGACCTCTTATTCCTTTGTTCTTCTTTTTTTCGTTTTTTCCTTTTTTTTTCTTTTTCTTTTTCTTTTTAGACTTCAAGGTGAAGCCTTTTTGGATTTATGTTAACAGAGGGATGCTTGAAGATGGCAAAGGTAAAGTCTTTGAACAGGTTCGGGTTTGGGAGTCACCGGAGTTAGGTTTCCGGCGACCTTCTCTTGGATATTCGAGACGCTCCAGGCTGATTCGACGGTGATGACTTATATGGTTGGGTAGATCGTGGGACGGGGGTTCGAACGGCATTGGTTTGGAAGGGATCTTCGTTGTTTGGTGGTCACCGGTGAAGATTCCGGTGACCGGAACTTGAAGAACAGGGTGTTTTTCTGGGTTTTGGTGAAGATAATGAATAGAAAAAGGAAAAGAAGAAAGGAGGGGTAAAGAGAAGTCGGCGACCACCGTGGAAGGTGGTGGCCGCCATGGCGATCTAGGGTTTCTTGTGATGAAGATGATGATGAAGAAGAGAGGGGTTTGGGGCGGCGGTCTCTAGGGTTCACGAAATGAAGACCCTCGTTCAGACCAAAGCCTTTTATAGGCTGGTCATACGAGGTGATTTGGGCCGTTCATTGAAGGTAGATCAACGGCTCTGGTGCGCGTTACTCAAACGGCACCGTTTGATTACAAATGAGACCCTAAGCCATCAACCGTTAGATCATTCTAAACGGGCGGTTGAGATTTGATCTCACATTTAATTAATTAAAACTAAACCGCTAATTACCCGGACCGTTGGATTGAACTAGATGAATAGCTGAGATCGTTTGCCTCTTAAAGACCTGGACCCGTTTCCTTTGGGCTTAGGGACTGGGCCGGCCATTTGAATCATATTTGGCCCAGTCTTATTATATTATGTATTTTTTGTATTTTTCTTGTTATTTTAATTATTTTTATGTATTTTCTTTTATACTTTTTTTTTCTTTTCTTTTTATGGAAAATTATAAAACCTAATTTTCTATTTACTCTAATTTTCTAGTATTTTTTGCAATTTTTCTGCTATTTTTCTTTATTTTCTCCTATTTAAGCTATTTCTAATTTTCCTTAAAATCTAACCAATTATACTAACAACTAATTTCCTAGCCTATTTTTTTTGATTTTCTTCTAATTTCTACTTATTCAAACTCAAAAGTATAGCTAATTCCAAACAAATCAAGTAATTGCACTCAAAAATATTTTATTTTAATTTTGGAATTAAATGCTTAGTGCAAAAATCATGTGCTCACAGCTACGTCAGGCAAGTGAGAGAGTCCTATCAAAATATAAGACTCTGATTCTCAGCAGAAAAGACTCTGATTTCCAGCAGAAAGGAAACACGAGAGAGTCTTAGCAGTGACACCCCAATCCCCAACTAAAAGTAATACAAATGAGAGAGTCTTACAGGTGAAAACCTTCACAGGCACCATAAGGGGACGAAAGCTGAGAGAAAATCAAAATGAGAGAGGCTTGAAAGTGAAAACCCTTCGGGCATTACAAGTCGAACAAAGGTGATAATCGGATGGAAATCACGAGACAGAAATCGTGAAAGGCAATTAACGACGGAGGATAGGCCATATGTGCATGTCATGACCAGTAGAGTTGGTATCCGCGTTTGATAAGTTTTTATAGTTGTTTCTTGTTAGAGAGTCGGTTCTCCCTTGTCTCCTATTTGTTGTTTCTTTTTATCTTTCTCTTTTTGTCAAAATTCCCCCGTCAAAGCATGTCTAGTCAAAACATAGTGAGAAATGACTTCAAAACTTGCCACCAACTTTCCAACTATTATGCAAGGCAAGGAAATGCCATTGATGGTAGAGAAGTATGGTTCAAAGAAGATTATTAAACTGGGGCATAAAATTTTCTTTTCATTTTGAAAATTTTCTGGAAGTCGAGTCCCACTTGGGGAAAAGGGAAGAAAGAAGGCCTTAAGGGAAGCAATATTTAAACCAATGTCATCTCCAAATGCCTTCAGAAGATTGAAACACCAATTTTGAGGAAATGAAAATCCACCAGCAGTGTTATCTTCAGCAAGTTCCGAGGTGGTCGGACGACACAGAGTGGTAAAGGATAGCCCCCAGCAAGTTGAGAAACACAGAATGGGGAAGAGATAAATGGAAAAAACCCATCCCCAGCAAGAATATCATCTCCGGCAAATGAAATCATTCCCCAACAAGTTTTGGGAACCCCGAGCGAGGGAAAGGGGAAGAGGAAAAACCACCCCACAGGAGCGGCACAGCCGTTCACAATGTTTTGAACTAACAAATTTTCATTGATTTGAAACAGGGAAAGAAAGTGCTATTGATAGCAGAAAGTCATGCCACAAGGAAGAACACCAATACTGGGGCGTAAAATTTTCTGCCGTTGTTGAAAATTTTCTCGTAGAAACGAGGAAGGCAATTCAAGATGACATGTCAGGTTTGTCCGCCTTCAAATAGGATGTTTCAGGTTTGTCCACCTTCCAACAGGACGTCTCAGGTTTGTTCACTTTTAAACATTGATATAATGGGAGTATTCGCCCTCGAATAGGATACGATGGGAGTATTCGCCCTCGAATAGGATACGATGGGAGTATTCGCCCTCGAATAGGATACAATGGGAGTATTCGCCCTCGAATAGGATACAATGGGAGTATTCGCCCTCGAATAGGATACAATGGGAGTATTCGCCCTCGAATAGGATACAATGGGAGTATTCGCCCTCGAATAGGATACAATGGGAGTATTCGCCCTCGAATAGGATACCATGGGAGTATTCGCCCTCGAATAGGATACAATGGGAGTATTCGCCCTCGAATAGGATACAATGGGAGTATTCGCCCTCGAATAGGATACAATGGGAGTATTCGCCCTCGAATAGGATACAATGGGAGTATTCGCCCTCGAATAGGATACAATGGGAGTATTCGCCCTCGAATAGGATACAATGGGAGTATTTGCCCTCGAATAGGATACAATGGGAGTATTCGCCCTCGAATGGAATACAATGGGAGTATTCGCCCTCGAATGGAATACAATGGGAGTATTCGCCCTCAAATAGAATACGATGGGACTATTCGCCCTCGAATAGGATATTTTACGTTTGATTTATTTTACATTGTCCTTTGCATATTTCGTAAATTATTGCCGGAATGCATTTTTAATTCAAAAGTTGCTACTAAAAGCAGGCGCCTACCTGTATAACAAAAGGCAAGTCTTCAGTCTTTACATTGCAGGTCTTGAAACCAGACCACCATAAAGCAGAGAGTTACAACAAGAGTTCCCAATGCAAATTCAAGCGCATGAGTCAAAGGAAGGGAGGGAATGAAGGAAAATTTTCCCGGCATCATTATCCTCAGCAGGCAAGTAAACAATTCTAAAGATATCCCCAGCAGTCAGGAGGGAAAGCAACACGACCCAGGAGGAAAGCAGTTCCGAAACAAGGTAATTCAGAAGAAAAGGTGGCCCAATAGACGATGCAGGAAGAAGAAAATGGTACATAAAGCAAAGGAAGGCGATATGGATGGGATGGAGTTAGTGAGTTGTAAATGAAGTCAGGGAGCCCGCCTGAAGAATGGAGTGGCGATTTATTTTGAAGTCGTAGTTGCCCGCCCGAAGAATGGAGTGGCGATTTATTTTGAAGTTGTAATTGAAGTCGGGGAGCCCAGCAGGTGAGTAAACAGTTCCGAAGGTATCTCCAGCAGCCAAAGGAAAAGTAACACGACCCGGGGGAAAGCAATTCCAAGACAAGGTAATTCAGAAGAAAAGGGTGGCCCAAGAGACGAGGCAGGAAGAAGAAAATGGTACAGGAAACAAAGGAAGGCAAAAAAGATGGGATGAAATTAGTGAGTCGTAATTGAAGTCAGGGAGCCCGCCCGAAGAATGGAGTGGCGATTTATTTTTTTTAAAAATCGTAGTTGAAGTCAGGGAGCCTGCCTGAAGAATAGAGTGGCGATTTATTTTAAAGTTGTTGTTGAAGTCAGGGAGCCCGCCTGAAGAATGGAGTGGCGATTTATTTTGAAGTTGTAATTGAAGTCAAGGAGCCCGCCTGAAGAATGGAGTGGCAATTTAATCTTGAAATTATAGTTGAAGTCAGGAAGCCCGCCTGAAGAATGGAGTGGCGATTTATTTTGAAGTTATAATTGAAGTCAGGGAGCCCGCCCGAAGAATGGAGTGGCGATTTATGATGAGAGTTTGTCGATAAAGTTAGAAAACTGCCGGAAAAGCAGAACGGCGTCTCAATTTCTAAGATTTGATAAGGATAGTGAACAATTGGAAAGTGACGGAGTCTAACGAGAATCCCCAACATGAACCCAAGTTCATAATCGGAAGGAAGGCAACAAGGATCAGAAAGATAGATTCAGACTTCGAAGGAAAATAGTTCGAAGATCACAAGGAAGGGACCAACGGTCAGAGTTCGGAAATCAAGATAGGCCGAAATAACAATTGTTAGAAGAATAAATTGAAGATCGATAAGAGTTTAATGTTCATAGACCATAATTTAATCTAGCTTAAAAGATAGATAAGAATTTGCAATACTGTAACTTAGTCTAGCTTCTTAATTTTCGTTTAGCACGATGTAATAAGGGGATCAATTAAGTAGCGGCATCACCAGCAACAACAGTAACAACAAGATTACAGCAGTCATGGTAGTCCCAGCTACCAAAATTTCCCGAACTACATTGACCTGATTCCTGTTTAGCCCAGGATATGTAGGAGGCCTCTCGAAGCAAAGGCTCGGTCAAGTCTTTCAAAAAATGCTTCACATTGTAGTAGTCACCATAAATGAGTGTAATATTTGGGTACTCTTTCTTTAACTCTTTGTCACTGTGAGCACGTGATTTTTGCCCTATAAGAGAAATACTCCCAAAGATTCAAAATAAAATAATTTTAGTTTTCTTGCAATTGTTGTGAATTTTGTGTTATTTTTCTTGTATTATTTGCATTTTTATCTGTGCATATTTGCTTGTTTAAATAAATATAATATACAAAAAATATGTTGCATATGTATATAAAATTCAAGTTTACAATTAAGTTTATTTTACAGAAATGAAAAGTCATAAAAAATATGTATTTTTGCATTTTTTAAGCATTTAATGTCCAAATCGTGCAATTTTATTTTTATTAATGTTTAATTTTGTGTGATAATTATTATTATGAGTTAATTAGTATTTCAAGATAATTTTTAATTTTTATAAATTAATCTTAGTATTTTTGGGCTTTATTAATTAGGATGTTGAATAATGGAGAAGAACAAAATAGAAAAAATTTGGATTGGGCCATCTTGCAAATTAAGTTACAAGCCCAATCCTAAGCACCCTTACCCAACACAAAACCCCTTGGCCCAAAAAGAAAATTTCAGATTTTTAGCCAAAAATAATCATAATCACATAACATAAAGTAGTGGGGGCAAGGAAATAAAGGAAGAAAACACGGAGAGGAAAACATGGATTAGTGGGTTTTCTTTAAATTAAAAAATATATTCTTTTTAATAAAAAGATCTGAAAATTTTCGAAATTCTTGCCTATAAGTAGAAGAGAAGATTTATGAAAAAGAAGAGAAAAAAGAGAGAAAAATCGGAAGAGAAGAAAAAATAAAAAAAATTTCCTGCAGTGGTATACACTCGATATACACTCTGGATACAGTAGTATACACGGAAAAAAATACAATTTTTGAGAGTTTCTTTTGAGAAGTGAAAAGAGTTCAAAGCTAGAAAGCCAAAACAAAGACAAAAATCTGGAATATATTTTTCTTTTCTATTTTTTACTGGTTTGTTTTTGTTTTTCTCCGTATTGCTGGGATTTTCGGGATTGAGGTGTTGAAGCTACTGCTGGTTGTTACTGTTGTTGTTGCTGTATTTTCACCGCTCTGTTGATTTGCCATTTTCCCATTCCTTTCAAAACCAGGTACACATTCTAAAAACCATGTGTTGATGTAAGCTCGAATTGGAAGTTGAAGTTTTGAAATGAAATAGAAAAGCAAGTTGTTGATCAATATTTGTTGTTATTTTCTATTTTATTAGTCTTTTTGTCAAATTGTAGTTAGCTTTATAATTTGAAGAATAAATTTGTCATTCAAGGGAACACCTTTTGTATTAATATAGAGTAGCCTTTTAAGCATGTAATTGTTTAGGACTTTTCTTTTCTTTTAGAGACAAACTAAATAGAAAAAATGTAGTCACTTTAGGATTATTTTTTTTTAAATAAAAAATGTTACGAGCCTAGCTAAATAGAAGAAATAAAATTGCGGGGCCCCTCAATAACAATGTTCATTTTTTTTTCTTTCTTAAAAATAACCAAACGCGGTAAATGATTTAAAATTGCATTATAGTATTGAACATTTTTTAAAAATCAGATATTTAGCCATTACAATAATTTAAGCGACCGTGCTAGAACCACGGGATCCGGGGGTGCCTAACACCTTCCCTCGGGTCAACAGAATTCCTTACTTAGAATTTCTGGTTCGCAGACTTCATTTGGAAAGTCGGAAATTTCCTCGATTTGGGATTTAAATAAATTGGTGACTTGGGACACCATAATTTATTCCAAGTGGAGACTCTGAAATAAATAAATAATCCCATTTCGAATATTGTCACTTAAATTGGAAAAACTCCCTTGTACGTTTATCCCTCGGGGTAAGCGCGCCAAAAGGAGGTGTGACAACGATGAGTAAAATACCTGGACAGAATATCTTAAAATACACCAGTTGCAAAAATAACCCATTTTCCATTATTTTTTGTCATTCTTGAGAGTATTTGGACGGGAATTGAAGGAGTTTCAACTGGGAATCATTGGATGTAAGTTTTATGAGTTAAATACATGCATTTATTGAAGAATCCTGCTTGAAATTCACGAAAACATAGCAAAATTCTAAGAAATTAGGGCTTGGAGCTAAAACTCTAAAATTGGGATTTGAGGTCGAGTTCTTTCGATTGGGTTATGTCCCATTAGCATATTATGATATATTCCTTATGATTTTGGATAGATTGGACGCACGTAGAGGCCGGATCGACGAGCAAAGGCATCGCGGGCTAGAGTTTTTGCCGGTTCGAGGTGGGTAATACTTGTAAATGATGTCCTGAGGGTTTGTGAACCCCGGACTTGCACATCATAATACTGTAATAAGGTGACTTGCACGCCAGATAATTGGCGTGGGGTAGAGCACCATTAGGGATCGCGACTTGGTCCATCCCGCTTAATAAAAATACTACCTAATTGCTTGAAGTTGAAATGACACCCTAATAAAGATATTTGCTAACATGAATTGGACTGATTGTCGTATTTTGGGCTTCGTGCCGAATATTTGAATCCTTCAGGGATTGATATCGCTGTCTTGGCATTACTGTGCATATTTTCATCTCATTCAAAGATTTTAAAATGGTATTTTGCAACTCAGCATTTTTATAAGATTTAAAAACATAAACAAGGTTTTGATGACATTTTAGTTGTGAGCTGCTATGTTACTATTGCCCAATGGGCTTATGTGCATTCATGACTATGCATGGATCGGGCTGCACGCCACAGCGGGAGTGATATTGATATTGCGCTTGGGCTGTAGGATCCCCTCCGGAGTCTGAACCCCCACAGTGAGTGCATGCGCCTAAATGGATCGGATTGTACGCCACAGTGTCATGTGCATTGCATTACATTCATGCATTGGTTTCTATTTGGACTACGTGGCATACCATTTAGCACTCATACATTACTGGCATATATGTATTATTTGTCTTATTGACTAGATACCCTGGTGGAGATTATTAAAGGAGTGCTGAGCCCAAGGGGGCTGATTTGAGTGTAGTCTTGCACTATTGATGGTGTATCCAGGTACTGAACTGTTAATAATGAAAGAAAAAGACGTTTTTAAAAAGAGCTTTCAAAATCTACCTAGATATGTTATAAAAGATACCATGAAAGTGTACTGCAGTTTAAAATATGATTCTATATTTTATAGCACGAGATAGTGCTTTGTGTGGTTTCCTTTTCCTTAGCATTATTTACTTTTATTACCGCTGTGTTGGAAGTACTCACTCGACTCCCTGCACCATGTGTGCAGATTCAGGTACTTGGAAGCTTAGCTGAGCTTGGCGCTGGTCTCGAGCTTCATTTGGGATCGTCGTGGTAGCTGCCTGGCGTCCACAGGACCCGATATTTTCCATTATTACTCTGTTGTTTTGTTTATTCCGTGTACATTCCGACTTGTAGATTTATTTTCAGTATTGTCCTGATATTCTGATAGAGGCTCTTGACTCGTGACCTCATGTCTTTGGGAAGTTATATTGTTTTTGTGTGATTTTCGAGATATTTTTATAACTATCAGCTTATTTGGTTTATGTCACTATTAAGGATTCCTAAATAAATGGTTTTTGGGCTCTAAGCTCGGGTTAAGAGCAGATTTAGTCGGGCTTACCTAGTCGTTGGGTTGGGCGCCATCACAATCAGGTTTGGGGTCGTGACAGAATTTGAGTGTACTTTTAATCTATTAGTATTTACTTAAGTATGACTAATAGATTCCTTTACAAATTTCTCAAAGTAGACCCATGCATGTTGGATTAAGTTTCTTAAAAACAGTTCATCCGAGTCTTCTATATATCAAAGATTAAAAATTTTGTAATGATTCGTTTATTTTTACAAATAGATGTTCTTATGCCATGAATTTGTCTCCAACTTCAAGGTTTACGATCAATTTATATTCATATAAAAATAAAATTGTGGCAAGATACTAATATCAATAAATTATATGTGGTGCTTGCTCAGAAACAGTTTTGATAAAAAAATAAACAAATATTGAATTGGTTCTGTGACGGAAAAATTACATAAAAATATTCATATAGAATGTGAAATTCTGCTGAACCTTTCCAAACAAATAGATTGTTTGTATAATATAAGGTATTGATTTTATGACATTCTTGAAGAAAGTATATATCATTTTGAAAATATTGAATTTATGAATTTAAATGTTTTGTATCTGTCGTTTTCATATTTACCTTATTATAGATAATACATATTCTTTTTATTAAATAATATTTATTATTGTTTTTAAGGTATTGTTTTGTTGAGGGGGACGTATGTTATTTAGAATATTGGATTATTTTTTACGGTAAATACCAGTGTTTTAAATGGCGTTCCCGGGGCTCGCCCCAGGGAGCCCTGGTGCGAGGCGTACCAAAAACGCCCCGGGACGATGATGGAGGGTGAAAGTCCCGTAAGGTGTACGCCCAGAGGTTCAGGCGTATGTCCGGGTGAGTTTTGGTTGAGGCGTAAGCCCAATAGACATCTTTTTAAAAAGGTTAAAAATATTAAATTTAAAAGTAAACTTTTTAATATTGCTAAAAGACCTAAATTATATGTCTTTCCCAATTCTTTTCGCTAGTCTACCTCTACCAAGAGCAATGATTTATCACTTTTTTTTTTGCAACAGAAAACTTCATTCTTCTCCGTATGTCAAATTCAAGAGGTTTATTTCTTCCTCCACGTAAAAAACTTTATTATTTTGAACTCATTACTTTCCTCTCTTTTTATATTTCAATGTAAGTTAGTAAATATGTATGTAATTAGTTTTTTAAGTTTAGTGCTTCTCTTGATCTCTTTCAAAATATAATATTGGATTATATATATGCGTACTTTTATGTGTATTGATTGAATTTATATATAATTTCACTTTATTTGGTACTTATATATATATATATATATATATATATATACATATATATTACTTATTTAAAGTTTTTTTTTATCAAAATTTTATGTAATTTTTTCTATTTAATAATATTATAAAATATTAAAAATTAAATACCGACGGGGCTTACGTCGGCTGAGGCATATGCAAACCGCCTCGCCTTACGCCCCCGCCTTTTAAAACACAGTTAAATACTTACATTAGAGATTATCAAAATAAATTCAAAAATTACTTTAACTCAAGTAATAACTTGTGAATAAATTTCAAAATTATCCTTACTTCTTCATAATTTTAGATTAAAAAAGTTTGAACTCGATAATAGTTATTATACTTTGTGGTAGTAGAGAAGAAAGGAACTTCCAGGTAATTAACAGAATTTGCCAAATTATATCATATGTTCACAAAAGTCTTTTTTCCCCAATTTATTCATATAAATAAGTAATAAGTAACAATCATAACGAAAAGTTCATGGTATAAATTAGTTAAAAGAATTGCGTCTTTGATATCTTCATAAGCTATAAGAAATCAACTTCTTTTTTTGTAACAAGAATTAGTCGTATTTATTTCTCATTTTTCTCTTCTCAATTAGGGTACATAGAAACTAGTCTATTAAAATTATTGTATTTAACTCTTGGGAGCTGGGAAGTAAAATAGGACAATAATTTTTAAAATTGACGAGAGTTCTCCTAATATATATTTTCGAAAACATGAGGAGTAACCAAAAAAATATATTATAATTTAAGTTGCATATTCCAGTTAAGTCGCATATCATGTGGGGTTAGTCAGACCTAAAATTAAGTTATTATACCTAAAGGATTAATTAATCAACATGTACTTATTAATTTACTTGTTGATATTCCCACATCAACGGTTTGTATCACTCTTCATTCTTCACCATTTAAGTCTTATTCTTTCTGAATTTCGATTTCTCTAGTCCAAAATCATCAAATTGGAGCAATTAATCTCTCTATTGCCACTCTCAATCACGGAAGGTGAGATTTATTTTTAGGTTTTTACAGTTCCACTTCTTTTTTGTTATTTTACATTTTTATGTCTTTTTCATGCTGTGAGGTGAATCATTTCCTCTGAAAATGACAATGGCATCTATTAACTGCATCTACCAAATTAATTTTGGATCTTTCCTAAGAAATAACACGATAAAGAAGATAGTAAAAGCAGCTAAATTTCATACTTTATGATCCAAATTCTGATATATTCTCCACCAGTAAGGAAGAAAGTGTATTTGATTTCTGCTATATTTTTAGCTTTCCTATCCAAGTTATGTACTTTCTAACTTCTTGCTAACTTTTTGTTTGCTTTTGATATGTTATAGTTTTGTCTTTGAAGTAAAAGAACAACAAGAAAGACTGACCTCTGTTTTTGTTTTTTCATTCGAATATTTATTTATCTCTGTGCAGAAATCGCACATTTTTATATTTCCATATTACTCAATAATTGAGCTCAAACTTCGATTTGTAATACATCACGATAATTTGGGGATAGAGATTATAGGTTGGATCAAGTTTGGGTGTGTCAAAATAGATCAATGCAATAATGGTTATAACTAATCGATCCAAAGTTTGTTTAGGTCAAAATGAGTTGACTCAAGATGGGTCAAATAAGAGGTCATAATTTAAATATGACCCAACATATCTTCTTTTTATTTTACCTTTTTTTTTATTTGCAAAAATGAGACTAAGTTGCAAAAATGAGACTTAGTTTTTTTTTTTACTTTTAGAAGAATAAGGTGAAAGTTAATAGCATTTTTCTTTGATTATTAGCTTAAGTACTTTCATAATTACATCATTCTCAATTTCCAAATTCCATCGTATATATTGGTTGCCGTTGGACCCATAAGACTTTACATGTGGCACTAGTTTAATAAATACTAACTATTTTTTGGTTTGGGTTCTTCCTCTAAATTAAGAAGATTGTTAATGTAGTTTTCATTTAATTTATGGAAAGGTGACAGAGCTATTAACTCTAAGGCAGTTGGATTGTTGTTTACACTATCGTGTAAGACACCAGTTAGCGGTAGTTTTCAAGAATTGACATGGATGTCGTTGCGACTTGTGGAGAAGGAACTCTTTCTTCTGCGGAGCATTCCACCCGACCTAGTTTTCCATCAACTGATGATGAAGTTGTGGGTTTTGAGAAAGATGCAGAAAGTATAATGAAGAAATTGATTCAAGGAACAAAGGAGCTAGATATTATCTCAATCTATGGAATGCCAGGTCTAGGAAAAACAACTTTGGCCAGGAAAGTGTACGACAATCCTTCTATTGTTAATTATTTTGATGTTAAAGCTTGGTGTTCTGTTTCGCAAGCATATAATAGGATAAAGTTGTTGGGTGGGATATTCAAACAAGTAACAGGTTATAAGAGCGAAATTGATGAGGATGTTGACATAGCTGACAAGTTACAGAAAACTCTAAAAGGCCGGAGATACCTCATTGTATTAGATGATATATGGGAAGTTGATGCATGGGAAGATTTGGGATTATGTTTCCCTAAAGGTGAAGATGGAAGTAGAGTAATGGTAACAACTCGAATCGAAGAAGTGGCTAAGCATCTCCAGCACTGCAGTGATCCTTATTCTCTTAGATTTCTAACATTGGAAGAGAGTTGGGAATTATTGCAGAAGAAAGTATTTCAAGGCGAGAGTTGTCCCCCGAATCTACGGGGAGCAGGGTTACAAGTTGCCCAACACTGCAAGGGTTTGCCTCTTGTAATTGTCCTGATTGCTGGAATTATTGGAAAAATGGAAAAGCAGGAGTCTTTGTGGCTTGAGGTTGCAGATGACTTAAGTTCCCATGCTTTAGATGAGCAGAGTATAAAGGTAATACAATCAAGTTACGACCATTTAGAAGACCACTTAAAGCCTTGCCTTCTTTACATGGGATTGTTTCCAGAAGACTTTAAGATTCCAGTATATGATTTACTGAAGTTGTGGATGGCGGAAGAGTTTGTACTCAATGTCGAGACAGAGAATATGGAGGAAGCAGCTAGAGTTTGCTTGAATGATCTACTTAATAGAAGCCTAGTTATGGTCTCTGAAAAGAGAATTAATGGTGATGTCGAATGCTGCACACTTCATGATGTAGTGCGTGAGTTTTGCTGTAGAAAACTTGCGAAGGAAAATTTTATGCAGCTCACAGTGCCATATAATCCATATCGTCATTTGTGTTCCAAGAAATTGCGGTTATGCATTTATATTCATGATGATTTGGTTGAAGACTTTATTCATTCTGAATATTGGCCGCATAAGCCTTTGGAGTTCATTGCTCATCCAAAATGCAACACATGGGATCCATCAGTTACTTTACCTTTACTTGCTAAATTAAGATTCGTCCAGGCCTTCCATTCGTTGGACGTTAAGTTGCCAAGTTCTTGGGTTATGGCAGTGCAATCGCTAACTCACTTGAGGTACCTTGCAATTTCTGTCGAAGAATTTGATTTCAAGTTGGTATCTCACCTACATGATCTTCAAACTCTAAATGTTGTCTCAAGAGAATATGTACGATCATCGCCCTCAATTATCTGGGAAATGACGAAGCTAAGGCATTTGTATATTTTCTGCTTTTCCTTTATATGGGAAGATGATGACCGAGCAATTTTTGAACAATCTTCAGCAACAATGCTAGAAAACTGGAGGACATTTCGCTCTTGCAGTATATACGATACGGATCCAAAGTTCTGGTGGAGATTTCCGAATCTTGAAGAACTCAATCTCTACATTCAAGAAGAACCTAGTCGTCCATTGTTTCCTGTACCGGAAGTTCATACTCGACTTCATTCTCTTGAACTATATATCAATTACAACCATGGATACTGGAAATTTGTTGAAACAGCTAGCAAGTTTGTCTTCCCTTCAAATATTAGGTACCTGCATATTCAAATCGAATTGCCAATCAAAGGTTTATATCAAAATATTGCAAGATTGCGAAATCTGGAGAATTTAAAATTAGAAATACGAGACACTTTTGGGGAAGATTGTTGGGACGTCAGTGATGTCGAGTTCCAAGCACTCAAATACTTGAAATTATTAAACTTCATGGATATTAGAGAATGGAAAGCTTCAGAGGAATCCTTTCCTGTGCTTGAGAAGCTATTTATAAAGCATTGTATCTACCTGGAGGAGATTCCTTCGTGCTTTGATGAAATTCCAACACTGCAACTTATTGATGTGGAACAGTGCAGGGATTCTGTTGGAGATTCAGCTATGAATATCAAAAAAGAAATAGAAGAAACCACTGGATGTGACACTCTCCAAGTTCAAGTTCGACGCCCAACGCGCTAAGTCGATATATTAAATTCCCAATCAAGGTAGTAAGCCACTACTTCAATACCTGATCTTCATGTTCATAATATTGTTCTACGTTTCTTTTGTAAGATCTGTTCGTTTTTTTAGAGGGTTTATTTTTCAATGACTTACGCCTGTGTTCTCAGATCAGAGGAGACGTCAGTAGCAGCTACAGGGATAAAGAGATGAGAGGGGTTGATCTGATGTGTGGATGAATGGCTAACAATCGTGATCTTGAGGCATATGTTTTGATTGCTAACATGGAAAGATAAAACTGGAAGATAAAGAATCTGTTATGAAATGTCAATTTCGTTAGCTGAAAGATATTGTGGAAAGCTTGACTCTTTGGTGGCTTATTATCTGGTGTTTAAATGCATCTGTTTAACAAAATAGTATATTGTTGTAGACTCATGAGCTGCATTTGTTCAAAGGCTTCTTGTTGCAGACGGATTGCGGATGACAAATCAGGCCAAGTTGAAGTTTCTGCAATGCAAATGAGTGTAAAAAACATGTGTTTGACTCAAAAGGTATAAAAACCTCTTTGAACAAATCAATAAAAAAAAATGAAGGGGTAAGCTAACTATAATTAACTCTAGATCGAAACGTTAACGACAACCATAATATAAGAGATGAAAGAGGCATGATAAATCTTAGCGAGATTGAATATTGTCTTTCTCTTAATTGCTGAAGAAGTAGGTTTACATGTATTCTTTGGGATCTTTTCCATCTTTTCTAAGATACAAGGGAGGAGCTTTTGTCCCCTATTTTTCTCAGAGAAATACCCCCTTCGTAGAGAGCTTTTCTTGACTATTTATAGTGAAAGTCACTTTACCCGCTGCCTAACTTGATATTTTCTCATCATTGATGTACCCTAGTCGTGACTTTAAATGTTGCCTTTTCCGATTTGTCGGATGTCGCAGAGGAGAAATGGAGTGGGCTTCGTCGATTTTCACCGCCTGGTTACCGAGGCGGGGTATTGGGCAACTCGGTCGTGGTGGTCAAATATTGACCAATGCAGTTAGTGCCTCTGTTTGTCGAGGTCGTCCTATGTCGGATTCGGCAGGTGGATCATGTTCGTTACGAGGTCGAGAGAAATCTGACCTACAACATTTCATTCATTAGTCGCATTCTGTAGGCTTAACGCGGAATGGTGGTGTCTTGTCAGTCCTCGTCGACCGTTGCTACTGTTTCGGAATCGAGACATCGGTTGGTACTGAAGCATTTGCTCGTGGCCACTACCGTTATGACATACGTTTTTGGGAGAATGAAACGTTTTGTGCCCTACCAGACCCGAATGGTGATTATCGGGTTTTGTGCTCGGGGAATATATGCCTCTTATATAAATAGAAGAAACTTGTCATTTGATGGATCCACTTTATCTTTCGCTTGAGAGAATTCTTCAAACATTGCTTTTATTGATAATTTCGAATTTCTTCTAATCTTCTTGATCGCTGATATCCTTTACTTCTTCTCATTGCTTCTTTTGGATCATTTTTTGCTAAAAAAAAATGGCTGGTGATTCTCTTCAAGACAACCTTCTTGCCGTTAACCCGGTACCGGAAAGTTCTGTTTAGGTCGCCGGAGGGGCGGATGCGGCGGAAGATGAGGAAATTCCTTCAATGATCGAGATCTTGCCTCGTCCGGGGAGAGAGGCGGCTGATTTCAGCTCAAGCAGCGGAAAGGAACCGGAACTTGTCCCTTCTGTCGTAAAGGAGAGGGGGATTTCAGAGCTGAAAGAAAGGTGCGGAATCCCCGATTATGTCGATATGCGGCTGGTGGAGGGGGATAACATAGTTCACTTCGATCGTCCTGGGTACCGCGTGTTCTACGCCTACCCCTTCATTGTAGGGTACACCCTCCCTCTTTCCATGTTGGTGTTAGATTTTTGTCCCGCTTGTTTTATGGGTAGAATTTCAAATTTAAGAAGTGTTGTCCCTCGCTTGAACCATGGACAACACTTTTAACTTTTGACCTTAACGTTGTGTCCATGGAGGTGAAAAGTTAAAGACTACCCCCAAACAATGTCATATATATATATATATATATATATATATATATATATATATATATATATATATATATATATATATATATACAACTTCTTGCTAGGACAAGCCGATCCAACTTCTGAAAGAGCCTTAAAATAGCCAGCCCAACCTAATCCTAAGCGGGCCGCGGGCTAGAATGGTCTATGCACCACTTTTGCATATAGGGATTATTATTGCTCATCTTAGAAAAGAGAGATTTCATTTGAGACCCAATAAGGACGATTTTGACTTTTTTTCTAATGACGGGGTTAAGTTTGAATAGTAAAATTTTATCGGGCATGCTATTCAGTCGCCCCCATTTAACTTAGTTTTAAAAAAATTTAACTAGTATGAGAGATGGTGGAGGCAGATTAAAGATCCAATTTTCGGATGTTTTTGCAAGAAAATAGTTTTTGTGAAGAAAATTAATGAAGTGGAATATTTTTATGCGAGGGCGATTGAGGGACATGATCAGAGGTGTCTAGGGGGGCAGAATGTCAAAAATGAACAAGTAGAGTTGTTTATTAGGTTACGAGAAGTCTATGGAGGGGATTGGGAGCTTAATTAATGCTTTCATTTATCTTGATTATATATTGTTGGCCTGTAGACACATAGTAATTCCTTACATGTGGCATTACCTTTTTTTTGTTCCTGTTTGGGTTTTTCTGTATATTATGAAGATTGTTAATCTTGTTTTCATTGCTCTTATTGAAGTTGACAGAGTTATTAAATATAAGTCCATTGGAAGGTAGTTTCCACAATCGTGAGAGACCCCAGGCTAATTGACATGGAGCCTTCCACCAAACGTAGTTTTCCATCAACTGATGAGGAAGTTGTGGGCTTTGTGAAAGATGCAGAAAGTATACTGCAGAAATTGACTGGAGGAACAAAGGACCTTGATGTTATCTCGCTCTTTGGAATGGCCGGACTCGGTAAAACAACTTTGGCAAGGAAGGTGTACAACAATCCTTCTGTTGTTAATCACTTTGATGTTAAAGTATGGTGTACTGTCTCACAAGCATATAATGTTAGGACGTTGTTAGCTGAGATTCTTGAACAAACAACACATAGCAAAATCAAAGAGGATGATGACATAGCTGACAAGTTGCGAAAGAGTCTAATAGCTAGGAGATATCTCATTGTGTTAGATGATATATGGGAAGTCGAGGCATGGGAAGATTTGGGATTATGTTTCCCTAAAGGTGAAGATGGAAGTAGAGTAATGGTAACAACTCGAATTGAAGAAGTGGCTAAGCATCTTCAACACAACAGTGATCCTTATTCTCTTAGATTTCTAGCATTGGAAGAGAGTTGGGAATTATTGCAAAAGAAAGTATTTCGAGGGGAGAGTTGTCCCCCCGATCTACTTGAAGCAGGGTTACAAGTTGCCCAACATTGTAAGGGATTGCCTCTTGTGGTTGTCCTGATTGCTGGAATTATTCTGAAAATGGGAAGGGAGGCGTCCTTGTGGCTTGAGGTTGCAAATGACTTAAGTTCTCATGTTTTAGGAGAGCAAAGCATGAAGGTAATGCAATCAAGTTATGATCATTTGGAAGACCACTTAAAACCTTGCCTTCTTTACATGGGATCGTTTCCAGAAGACTATAAGATTCCAGTGTCTGATTTGCTGAAGCTGTGGATGGGTGAAGAGTTTGT
Source organism: Nicotiana noctiflora (assembly GCA_032618575.1). NCBI lineage: Eukaryota > Viridiplantae > Streptophyta > Magnoliopsida > Solanales > Solanaceae > Nicotiana > Nicotiana noctiflora. The sequence continues at coordinate 26,099 of JASVEL010003651.1, read as the reverse complement.
ACTGAATGTTGACACAGAGAATATGGAGGAAGCATCTAGAGTTTGCTTGAATGATCTTCTTAACAGAAGCCTCGTAATGGTCTCTGAGAGGAGAATTGATGGTGATATAGAATACTGCATACTTCATGATGTAGTGCGTGAGTTTTGTGGTCGAAAACTTACAGAAGAAAAGTTTATGCAGCGCGCAGTGCCATACAATCCATATGATCAACATTTGTATTCCAAGGAATCGAGGTCATGCATTTATATTCATGATGATCTGGTTGCACAATTAGATCATTCTGAATATCGGCTGGATAAGGTTCCATTGATGGACTCCGAGGAGACAAAGTCTTTGGAGTTCATTGCTCATCCAGTATTCAACACCTGGAGCCGATCAGATCCTCTACCTTTACTTGCTAAATTAAGACTTGTTCGGGTGTTGCATTTCTTGGATGTGGAGTTACCACTTTCTTGGGCTACGGCTGTACAATAGCTCACTCACTTGAGGTACCTTGCAGTTAAAGTCTTGATTTTGACTTCAAGTGGGTATCTCACATGCACGATCTTCAAACTCTAACGGTTCATTCAGATAGATGGGGTTATTTAAAGACATCGCCTGCAGCTCTCTGGAAAATGACGAAGCTAAGGCATGTGAATTTAAGCGAGTTTCTCTTCTTATGGGAAGATAATGACCTAGCATTTTTTGAAGAATCTTCAGAAACAATGCTACAGAACTTGAAGACATTTGGCACTTGCACGATATATGAGGATGAGAAGTATCCAAGGTTCTGGTGGAGGTTCCCGAATCTTGAAGAACTCAGCCTCGGGATTGTAGGTGTATGTACTATTCCATTATTTCCCATACCAGAAATTCATACTCGACTTCAATCTCTTGAACTATATCTCCTGGAAGTGTCAAGATTGGAGTCTTCAGTTGGATGGGCCAGTTGCTTTGTCTTCCCTTCAAATCTTAGGCATTTGTCCCTTTGGGGATTTTGTCTAACGGAAGAAATGGCTTCAAACATTGCAAGATTGCGGAAGCTTGAGAATCTGAAACTAACTAAGACAGTGTTTTTTGGGGAAAACTGTTGGGATGCCACAGTTGTCGAATTCCCTGAACTCAAATACTTGTCATTACTGTCGTGTTATATGAGAGGATGGAACGCTTGTGAGGAATCCTTTCCCATGCTTGAGAAGCTAGTTGTAGAAGGTTGTCACGACCTCGAGGAGATCCCTCCTAGCTTTGCCGATATTCCAACACTCCAACTTATTGATGTGGAAGACTGCATGGACTCCGTTGGGGATTCAGCTATGGATATTAAAAGAGAAATTGAAGAAACCACTGGATGCGATAGTCTCCAAGTTCTTATATCGAAGAAGAAGTACAGACAACTAAGTAAAGCTGGTAAGACAGTTGATCAGCACCTCTTTGTAACATCTGATATGCAAGTTTCAGTAACTTGCATCTTGCATACAGAAGTTACAATTATTTATATCATATTTAATCAGCATATTGGAAAGCATATATAGAAGTTTCAGGCATATCCTTCATAAAATGCTTATGTTTGTTCCTCGTCATAACTTACAGCCTACACAGTTAAAAAGATGAATTGAGTTGTTCTGATATGCTTCATTCTGTATTATTTCAGGTTAGCAATGGGTCATCAACGAGCTAATTATGTCTGGTGGACTCCAATATCTTTTTTGTTCTGTAATTTGCTGAAAATTAATTAGTGGTGGATTCATCAATCCATATGTTCCAATCTTATAATGTTGTTACAATAAATTTGTGAAAGTGCTTATTTGGTGGGAAGACAGAATTTGTCGACTCCAAATTCATTTGTTTATTTGAATGTAATGATGGAGCCCCTTCTATAATTCTTTCCATATTTGTGGGGTTTTAAACAAAATAAGATGAAGCTAGCACCAAGAAAGTTGAAAATATGATTAATATTATCCCTTATAATTTTATGCACCCACTTGAAAACAGGAAATTTGCAAAATAAATCTTCAACAAACTAAATATACGACAATTGATAGGAAGTTGTGGAGGTGAGTATTATGGTAGTAGGCTAGGAGGTAATTGAGTCTTGCGTTACTTTGTACCATTGTGAGCTTAGTTTCGTAAGGTTTTTGTCTAAATAGCTAGGGACATTGTCGTGTCTTGATATTTTCTCTTTTCTGTGCAGAACCTATTTACTAGCCATCATTTTTGCCTTGCATTTTTCTTCGGCATCTTATGTTCCTATTTTTCCCATGATCTTTATGGTGAATCTAGTATTCTCTTTTTTTGTTTTTCTTATTATCTTGAGCTGATGGTTTTTCGGAAACAACCTCTTTACTCCTTTGGGATAAGGGTAAGATCTGCATACATATTACCCTCCTAAGATACCACTTGTGGAATTTTACTGGGTTGTTGTTGTAATAATAATTACGTCTTAGTCTCATTTCTTCCTTTAAGCTCAACTCATATCATAAAAAAAAAAAAAAATTAAAAAGCCTAGATATTAAAAGTAATATACTTCTCCTACAACTAAACAAGTTAATAGACCTAATTAACAATCCACCGTTCTGTTTCTGGGTTAAAGTTTTGCAATGGAGTTAATAGTTAACTTAAGACTTGAGAGTATTACTGCCATTGGACTAGCAATTCTCGTTATACGTATTAGACTGTCTACTACTGAAATATCCCTGATATTTTGCTCCCAGACATGGCTTGCTCCAAAATCCAAATAGTTTTTATGTCATAACAAACACGTTATTAATTAATTTGTTAGGGTTCTCGGTTTCTCCTTAACTAGTATATAACTATAAATGCACCCTAGTATTGAATTTGAGCTTGATTAATGCATTTGGATGTAACTGGGCAAAAAGCAGTGCATCTTTTTTATTTCAAATTAAGAAACAAATCATGTGAGATTAATGTTTAATTGAGGATTCTTTCCCCTCTCCATTTCAAACCTATTTAAAAAAAAAAAAAAATCATCTAGGCTCCAAATACTCTCAAATTCCTCAACTAGTCTCTATTACCATGAAAGAACACCAAATAACAACATCCAAAAACAAGCACACTATGATTATCAATAAGCTCATATTATCTTGTATGTTCTTCATATTTCTCTTGTATTTGATACTAAGAACAAATTCTCCATCTTTCAACCTAAAAAACCTACCAATAAACTCATCAACTTCTTCAACATGCAACAAAATTCCACCATCTCTAGCTGAAGCATTGTTCCACTATGCTGCTACCAATATTACACCCCAACAAAAACACGACGAAATTTCGATGACTTTTAGGGTACTTGAGAAGAAATCACCATGCAATTTCTTGATCTTTGGACTTGGTTTTGATAGCTTAATGTGGAGTTCATTCAATCATAATGGACGAACTATCTTTATCGAAGAAGATAAAGATTGGATTGAGAAAATTACTAAAGAAGTACCTACCAAAATAGAAGCATACCATTATACCTACGAAACTAAACTTGATCAAGCCACTGAACTTCTAAATATTGGTAGAAGAGAAGATTCATGCAAAATAGTTGGCGATCCAAGAAATTCTAAGTGTCCACTTGCCCTAAAAAATTTGCCAAAACAAGTTTATGATATTGAGTGGGATATTATAATGGTTGATGCACCAACAGGTTCTTCATTTGATCAACCTGGTCGAATGAAAGTGATATATACTGCTGGATTATTGGCTAGAAATAAAGAAAATGGTGAAACTGATGTGTTTGTGCATGATTGTAAAAGGTATGCTGAAGATAAATTTTCAAGGAGTTTTCTTTGTGAGGAATATATTAGAGAGGAAGTTCGTTATCTTAGGCACTTCACTATTCCAAGTTATAGAAGTGGTTTGATTAAATCCTTCTGCCCTTGAGCCCTAGTCTTGTCGAGGGTCAAATTTTATCACGTTGAATTTTTTTTTCCTATAGTCTATTAATTACCATATAGTTTCTGAGTGTGGGATGATATATTGAGTCAAAAAAAAAATACACGAATGAGGGAATTCGTATGTGGAAAGCCAGAATACTTGTATCTGTTTTAATTTTCTTGTTTTATCTATTTTTGAAAAGATTTGGTGTTGGTTAATGCAAAAGAAAATGGTTGCCACTGCTAAGTGTTGTTATTGGTCTGCATTAAGTATTTAGATTTGTCACAATCCGTTAAATAAGATCGATTCGAGGTTGTGAGAGTTCAAAATAGAGAGAAAGGAAGTAACTCTTCTATATGAATCAAATAAAATAAAATAAAAAGGCTAAAGCCACTCAACTTGTCTATTCATGCTATTTATTAAAAAAATTGTTATTTTTATGCCACTGTCAGTAAAGAAATGGCTCATCTATGCCATTATTTGACTAATTGGTGGATTTTTATTTTTTTTTGTAAATATTTATAAGACTTGAATTTTCATGTGTCCTATCATTATTGGTCCAAGTTAACCCATGCCCCACGTAATTCTAACCTTGGTTAGGTCTATCTACCCAAACCCAACCCGGTTAAAACAAAATCAAATCCCCTTCACTCTCCAATCGTCTTCCCCAAATCAGCAACGCTAAAACATCCATTAAATCCAATTTCCCCTATTATTTTTCTGAAATTGTAACCCTAGCTCCATTAAATCCTTTCATCTAGTTTAGAGAGTGGGAATTAGCCATTTCCTCCAATTGGAAAATGAAATGGGTTTCGGCTCATGAAGTCCTGAGAAATTAATTTGGGACTATAATCATATCCATCATCTTCACAATCTATGTCAAAATGAAACTTCTCATCCACTTCAGCCTTAGGAGAAAGAATCTATCCCTCTCAGCAATCAGCCTTCTTGTCTCAAAGCAAACAACTTCAAGCTTACTGGTTCTTTCTCCCGATTACGGAATTCCCTGCTCATCATCTCACCAATTTCACCAAGGCAGAGACCATAAGCGGCGCCTTCCTTGAAAAAAATGGTGGAAAGGGCAAACACACGAAAGGCCAATTTTTGATTTGGGGAAGATGACCAGAGAGGGGGATTTGGAAGGGTTAGGTTTGGTTTGGGGTTGAGTTGATTATTTGGGTAAAAACTTAACCGAGTGAGTTTGGATTAATCGACCTAACCGAGGTTAAAATTAAGTGGGACATGGGTTAATTTGGACCAATAAAGACATTACACGTGGAAATGTTTGTGTTAAAAAAATTGTGCCGTTAGTTTAATAATAGCATAGATGAGCTATTTATGTAACGGTGGTGGCATGAAACTAGTAATTTTTTAACGGATAGCATGGATAGACTATTTCTAAAGTTGGGTGGTATTTTTAGGCCTTTTCCGTAAAAATTTTACCTATTCTCTGTGAAGGTCTTTCATAATATATTTTGCAAATTGGCTTTTGGTTCGATATCATTTAATTCTTTGAAATTTTAAGACAAATATGTGATTAGAATTTTTAAATTAAATAAAACATGTGATATAAATTAAATGGAAATGAGATAAATATATAACTAAAAGGGAATTAATGTTTCGTCTTAATAATTGATTTGGTTGAAAGATCAATATTAGCTTTATTGGAGTTGGCAAGAATGATGATACACCTAACTCCCGTTAGGATTTTGCCTAAATTCTTAATCTATTAGGACTTTTTCTTTTGAAAAAAGAGAAAAAGAAAAAAATTAAAATGATTAAATTTTCTTCATATGCATTATTCTTTTCTTAGAATTGAAGTTTGGCACTACTATAGCTTGAGGCTTTCTTCTCAAACAACAACGGGAAAAAAAATTACATTCACAATGTAGTCGGGGGAGATTTTTCTCTCAATTTATACGTAGGTCAATTGACTAAATTCATTGTAGTATCCTATTTAGTATATTGTCTTATGATTTATCGTCCATCAAAGTTTATACACGCTTTCGCAAGAAATATGTTATTTCGATCCTAACATGAACATCGAATTCTTAAGAAATGAAAATACCGCTATTTCACCTTATATATATATATATATATATATATATATATATATAAAAGTTTGGAGAATTCTTAATGCATAATTAATAATCGTATATAAGAATTGCACCAATTACTCGATCTAATTGATTCATTTTATTCTTTGGACATCTTTTTGTTCTAAGCTAATAACTCGATTTTTTTGCCATAACAATTACATGCTTCAACTAATAGTAACAGAAAAAATTTACAGCACATGACATAAATTGATGTATATCCTACACTAATAAGCAAATAAATCAAGCATCCTACGTGATTATGGTAGTTTAATAAGACCAGATGCATCCAATTTTGGCATATAACTAGCGTACCAATTTTGGTAGAGTTTAACGGAAAAGTTTTCTCAAAAGAACTGTAATTATAGTTACATAGGTGTCCAAAATATGCGTTTTGAACAATTTGAAGTACTTAATTGTAAAATTGTGAAATTTAAAGTTTAGATCTGAAACGACGCCGTTTGCTTCTCCAATTCTTCTCTCCTTTATCTTCTTGCATTGGTTGTCGTCCTCATAGCGACACTGCAATTTGTGAGAATGGCGAAAGGGAAGAAAGAGCTGTTAGCGTCAGCACCATGGAGGGTAGAGGGAGAACAAGATGACAAGTTCAAAGACGCAAGGCTCAAAGTCACAAGCCAACCAGGTCAAACGGCGACTATGCACGTCCCTGGTAAAAAATCCGTGAAATCCAATGTTAATGAAACTGATGATTCTCTTGAAATTGACCCTGAACTTCGTTACAGCTTCCAACGTAACTTCCAGGTCCCTCTCTCTCTCTCTCTGTCCTTTGTTTTATGTTGATATGTACAGATAGGTTACGGCCAGTGTATAATTTATATAAGCTTAAGATGAATTGGTAGAACTAATAGCAGAAAAATCAATGACCGGGACAAGCTATTCCAGTGTTGACCATGGCATTTTCTATCATGAAGACTATTATGGCACTTGACTTAGGTGTTCTAGTTAAAAGATAGAGAGCTGAATTCGGTTCCACAACCTAAAGTGATCATATGTGTGAGATTAGCATACCGCAAATAGTGTCACTTTGGTAGAGAAGGAAAGTTAAATCGTTATGAGGGGGAGGTGGTTTAAAGGTATTACAGTATCATTTATTTTGTGAAGTACTTTGGTTGTGATAGAGCATAGGCCTTAGCAATTAGACCCATTGAACCAGTTTTTTTTGTGTTGTCTTAGCAGTTGTGGTGTGTAACATCAAAGTGACTTTCAGTGTATTGCTTGTGTCAGGGCAATCAGTACATTTTTTTTTTGACAAAGTAAGAGAGATTATAAATGGCATCAAAAAGATGCAGAAATATAGATACAAAAGATTTGTTAGCTCCAGTACAAAGAGTCATATACTAATGTTAAAGAGCTAACAAAATCCAAAAAATAGTCAGGGGAGTTTACAGGTGTTAAGGTACTCCAACCGTACAAAAGTAAAAGACATTTAGCCTTAAGGAAGTGGTTTGGAGTTGCTCTTCTATCAAAACATCTCCTATTCCTCTCACTCCAAATACACCAAAAAATACAGAACGGGATTAATTTCCAGATATCTTGATGGTTGTACCAACTTTCCAACTATTCCAGTTCAAAAAGGCTTCCTTTAAACTCCCTGGCATCGCCCAGTCCATTCCAAAAAGAGATAAAAAAACACGATCCATAGATCTGCTGAAACTGGGCAGTGTATTAGAAGGTGCCTGGTTGTTTCTTCATTTTGCATGCACATGTGGCATCTGTTGCCAAGTGGAAAAATCTTCTAGCTAAGTTGTCTTGGGTTAAACATGCTTCATAAAGTGAAATCCAACCGAAACAAATCACCTTTGGGGCAATCAGTACATTTAGTAGATACACTATATATTCGGGTAGATTTAGAGTAGTTGTGCGCAACGAGGAAACTTTTATTTGTCATGGTTCTATTGCAATCCCATGCCCTTCCATGTATGTGGAGAGACGGTAAGTTACTCTGTGTCAATGTACTGAATTAGTTCCCAGTCTATAGTTTGAACTCGGGATTTATTGTTTTTTCTTATTTAGTCCCCAACCTGAACCATTTGATTTTCAATGATCTGTATGAGATCCATTTTCCAAACACATTGAGATTAAGACAAAATACAATTGAAGTAACTGGAAAATACATGAAAATAAAACGAAAAGGAAGGGTAACAATAAAAGGAAAAGAAGAAGATATGAGGAAGAAGCTAAGGACGGCGATGATAATAGGCAGCTCCTCCATGCATACCTATCCGGCTATCCCTACTCATTCCAATTAGCTTCAGCCACCTCTGTTCAGTACATATTGTCTTCTTTGCTCCTCCTTTGTCTCTCATCCTTTTACTCTTCCGGCCACCCTTATGCTCTCCTTCCCACTCCTTCGAGCTCTTCTCCAGTGCCCTCTATTCCTCTCCTCACATTTGCTACTCCAACAGTTCCACTCTCTCCCATCACCTGACTGCTTCTTACAAATGTGTTGTTTGAACCATACATTTTAGCATCTTATCAAGCATTATCATGAGTCTCATTTGATAGTACTAAAGTCCGTGCTCAATAGTTTTGTCCTGTGATCATCTAGTGCTTAAGTTCAGGATTTGACAAGGATACTCACTATTGTTTTGGGGTCTTTGTCATGCATCAATGAATCATATGTTGAAAAATTACTTGCGCTTTTGGATGATAGCAATACGAGATTAGATTTACGAGGTTCCAAATGGTCTCTCGGCGCCAAGAATCCTCGGAGTTGAATTTTTGGTATATTTTCAAGCGATTACATGAATCTTTCGGTGTATTCAAATAATCTAAGCTGAAAAATGATGAAAATGGAGAACCAAAATAAATGGATGTGTAATAGAGGTTTGATTGAAGAATGAAGTGAAGGAACTGTGGCTTATGGATGGCGAAGCTAGGAAGCAGGTGTGTGGTTGACAGAGAGAGAAAAAAGGAATTCTCGGGGAAGATAGCTAATTTTATAACTGTAAAGTCAATATGGTAAATAATTTGGTGCCATAAATATGTATAACTATAGATGACAAAGTGCATTGTCCAGTGTGGATTAGGCGCACATCACAGATTCGAATCCTCTTGTAGACAAAAGCTTGGTATTTAAGTAGAGAAGCGTAGAGGGATGGGCTCATTATCGACCGAGTTTCAAACCATGCACAACTGATCCTCGGGGATTTCTCTTATCAAAAAGAAGAAAAAAAGATGACAATGTGCATAATCTAAACCTTCTTGATGATTGATTCTTCATCTATTTGTTTAAATCGTTTTACAGTAGATTTGCATTTTCAAAAACCAATTGCAGTCTAAATCTAAAGTTAAAGTTGCAGAGATTACAGTCAAAAGGGATCTCATATCTGATGCTAAGAAGTACAGGACAAAGGAAATTTGGAAAATTAAGTGGATGCTCCTTTTGATAATAGATGACTACCTTCAATAATAAACAAAAAAGAATATCTGTATCTGTTGTACTCTTAAATTCTATTGAGCCTTTGATTTTTCTTATTAGGTTAAAAAATATTTATACGATTCTTTTATTTATTTGCAGTTTCTTCAACGCGTCTTCAGCATTGACACTGTTGTTAAACCTCTGCCTCCTGCAATGGCATATAATGTTGCTCGTAACTTGACCTTCTTCACGAGTATCTTTACGCAATTCTTTGGTAAGTCTATTTGTCTGTTGTATATAGTACTAATTTATTTCAAGGGGAAAAGGGTCCTTCCTTTGTAGTGACCCCTTGGGAGCTACTTTTGGCTAGTTGGTTGTTATCGTGTTTTCACTGAACGGTTTGTTCTTCTGATGAAGACTCCTTTGTTTGCTTCTTTTGGGGTTTCTGTGCTTGTATCTTTTTTGTTTCGAGGTGGGGGATTATTCGGAGGCTTTTTTTGGCAAGTAAAACTTAGCTGGGATTGAACTTTGGAGTTTTCGGTGTTTGGTTGGGCCTTAAAACAATTAGAAATATTTGTTTAGTTGTATATATGCAAGCTGATGGAAGTTGCAAATGTTAAGGTGGGAAGGTAGTCGTGACAAGCAAAATCTTTTACGGTTTGGATAAAAGATGAAAGGAGAAGAAGATTTTCTTTTGTTTTCCCCTTTTTTCTTTTGGTTCTTTTGTTCCTTATTCTTCTGCTATTGAGGGGTGGATAGTACAAGGAAAGCAAATGAAGCGTGAAGGTCATCTGTTTCCTTTTCTGCCCTCTTCTTTTTTGGTCGTTCTAAAAACTTTTAGACATCTTTAATTTCCTTCATTTCCTTTCTTTAATCGAAATTTTTCATTTTGACAGATCCGGAAGGAATAGCAAATGCACAAAAATCTCTTGGCTTAGGACAGGAAGAAAAAGTTCGTAAGGTCCGTTAATGGACTTATTTAGTCTCTGAAAGGAGTGTTGAGTTTTCTTTTTCCTTTGCTGTACCTTATATATTCTGGAGACTCAGGCAGTTTTGTACTCTATATGCATTTGCTGATAAATGACAAGTAATCTTAAAGCTCATTAGTTTACCAGCACAAGTGCTAATGACCTCCTATTCAGATGAGAATCTCTACGCGACTAGCCCCATTTAGTCATTCCACATTTTGATTGATAATAGGTGCCCACTTTAGTTTAAAACATGTGAGATCTCTTCTGAATGGTAATGTTCTTGATCTTAGTCAACAATCTTTTCTGGGTAACTAGTTAGATTTTACAATATTAATAGCAGTGATGTCTTCTTCTGCAAAGGTTCAGCTTCATAATTGAAGTATTTCTACAAAATACTTGGTGATTTCTTCCGTTCTGACTAAGCTTTGATGGAAAGAGTTATTCGGTATCTACGCTGGTGGGAGGTAGCAGGTATCATGTGGTATTAGTCAAGAGTAGGGATGGCAAAATGGTTAAAAGAAAACAGCTAACTACCCATATTCACTAAAAAATTGGTTGGATAATGAACTTTTTAAAACGAATCGGATATGAATAAAAACCATATTATTCATTTAGAAAATGGGTAACCAATGAGTCTAACTTTTACATTTGTAAAGCCTCAAATTGGAAGTTCCTCAAGTTTTGGAGGCTAAGAATTCTCCCAAAAGTGATCATATGCAAGAAGTCATGGATAATATGGTTACCCATATTATTCGCCAGTTAACTCATTTTTTATCCGTATTAGAAATATGTCGGATTGAATAATTTATCCGTTTTTTAATACCCCGTTTTCGATCAGAACTATATATGTTCCACTACGCCCGTTTGCCACTCTTAGTCAAGATGCATGCAAGTGGCCTAGATACCATGGTTATCAAAAAAAGATAAAAGGAAGCGTACATGTTTTAACATAGTAATATTTAAGGACGTGTTTGTCCATGGATAATTTTTCCTTTTTTTAATTTTCTTTTTTTCAAAAATGTGTTTGTCCTTGAAATTTTACAAGTTTTTGGAAATTTTTTGAATGAATTTTTAGAAAATACAATTTTCAGAAATTTTTGTTTCTCCACACATAAACTGCAATATTTTTTTAAGTGAAATGTATGTCCAAACATAATTTCAAAAAAAAAATCAATTTAACTCCAAATACTATTTTTTTTCTTTTCAAAATTACATTTATGTCCAAACGCCTACTTAATTCAAAGGCTCACAATCGTAAGGTTCTTTAGGGAAAGTAAATTGCACTTGGATCCATTGAACTTAGACTTCCGAAGATTCATAAGAGTTAGTCCTGTTATTTTAGCTTAGTAGTAATTGAATTATTGAAGAGCTATATACTTATAATAAGTTTGCATTTACTGTTAAAAATAATAATGGGTGCAATGATAGTCCGCATCATTAATTCAAAATCACAACCTCATTTGGCTTATGGTTCTGTATTATTATTTTCTTATTTTAATTCATAAATAAATCTCTTCATATGAAAAAGAATAGTAAATATAATATTTAAAGCATATTTTTGTTTATCCTGTTGAAGCATTGTGGATGCTTAAATTTTGCAATCAAAAGATTATATCTTGAAGAAATGATAAAAATTGTATATTCTAAACGCATTCCTAATATATCAGCAACTACCTCAAGGTCCTCCACGATTTTTCACGCTTGCAGAAGAAGATTATATTCTCAAATAAATATAGCAAAATTAACCAAAAATAAGAAGCTAAGTTCACTTCACATTGAAGAAATTCAAATTCCTTCCATAATTTTCCTTAGATAAAAATAAAAATAAAAAATAAAATAAAAAATAAAATAAAAAACTCAAAGAGTGGCAAGTTGCTGAATATTGATGGGATAAACAACATCAGGTCCACCACTGAAAGCTTTCCTTCCAAACAAGATGTTAACAGCCTGAGTTGGATGAAATGCATCCCAAAATATGAATTGTTCCCTATTTTGACATGGTGTTTGGAATGGTAGACATGTTATTTGCCCTCTATTTCTCCCTACTCCACAGCATCCATTATTTATTTCACTAAATCCTGTTACATTATTAACAATATTGAAAACATAATGTTAGCTTTTGCTTCCCAAGGATTTAACACAAAATTCCAAGAAATCTTCATTTAGATGGAAAATAAAAGAAAATTAGACAAAAAGGACTATAGTAGGGGAGAGCATTAATAACTATAGTAAGAGGAAAGAAAAGAGAAAGGGAAAGGGAAAGGGAAAGGAAGAAAAAGGGGTGGATGGTTAAAGGATAAATAGAAAGGGAGCTTTCGAGCAACGCTAAAAGTTATTTTCGTGTGATCTATAGATTACGGGTTTGAACGATGAAAGCAGCAACTAATGCTTGCATTAGGATATGTTGTGTATATCACTATCCTTGGTGTGTGGCCCTTCCCCGGGCCCTACGTGATTGATGAATACATTATGCAGTGGGCTATCATTTTTGGTTAAAGGGTAATTAAAAATGAATTTAATTTTTAATCTCTCCGGTCTACAATAAGTGACCATTTTACCGTTGGCGCACTTAATAAAAATTATGAATTTTGAAAAAATAAAATTAAGTCTTTCTTGATTATGTAAATGGATACTTATTTTAGACCAAAATAAAAAGATAAAACGGTCACTTATAGTAAACCGGAGGAAGTATATATTATTAGTTTAAAAAAATTTTACACTATCAATATATTTGTGAACTTTTCAAATGTCTTATTCTTGGTCCAACTGAAATAAAATATTGAATAAAATAAATAAGAATTTTTCTTGAATAAGATTGACTTACCATATTGTCTATAATTGGTAAGGAGATCTTGGAACATATTCCTGATGTCAATATAAACAAATTTGGAACCAGGAAGATTGGTATTAAAGTTGTTGAGCATTGATCTAACATTGTTATGGAATGGAAGAACAAGTTGATTCACTTCATCTGAACATTCACCATTTTGACTTTGTGCAAGAATGCTTGGAATACACCCCATTAATCCAACTCCACCAATCACAAATTTTCTAGCTCCAAGATTATATAATCTCTGCAATTTTCATAAATTGAATTGAGAAAGTTAAAAAAACATAAGGAAAAACATGTTGATAAATAAAATGAAAATTACTAGTTTTATATATTATATTAGGAAAATGAAAAATAAACTAATTTGGAAAATTACAAAAGAGATAATAAGAAACAAAACAAAAAAGTCTTACCATAAGTTGTTGATTATACTGCTGAACCAAGAGAGTGGCAAATTGTTGAGCATTATATTGATTCTTTGTATTATAATTAGGCATAAGGTAATTATTAAGGTAGTCATTGCTTCCCATTCCAACAAAGAAAATAGATTTGGCTAATGCCTCTCCTACATCTGATACTCCAAGATTGCTTCTGATTTGGTTAACTGTGCTCTCAAAATTTGAGATTTGCTGATTGAATGGAATACGCCCTACCTGTATATTTAACATTATTAATAATAAAAATGTCCAATTAATTACATGCAAGATTCTATTAAAAGGCCCTAATGTCACACTTTAAAAAGTAAAAAGTAAAAAGCAGAGGTGGTTTATGGGTAATGCATTCACTTTTATTTATTTAATTTGTTTATGGATTTATCTTTACAACATTTCTAGTGTCACCCATTTACATTCTACATATGAATTTGATGCATCGTTGGATCCTTAAGAGGTCATTTGCTTGGAAAACAAGTTATTCTATAATTATTATCAGAATTAATTATCTTACCCTTTCATGACCATAAAAAATAGTCAAAATATGTTAGTACCCCTCTAAACTATTTGAGAATTATTACTTTCCTCCCTAAACTATCTCTGGTTCGAATTACCCCCTCAACTTGGCCTTTTGAGAATAATTACCCCCTAAATGCTTATGTGGCAAAAAGTATGGGTACACTCACCTGCCATGTGGATTTTTCTGTCCATGTGGCATTTTCGTGAATTTTTTTTCTTTTTAAGAATATTATTTTTTAGATAATTTTTTAAATACAATTTATAATAAAAGTTGGACAGAACGACATTAGTTATGCTAAATATTTTTATTTGTACAAAAATAATAAAATTTTAGTTAATCTTTTTTTGAATTTGACCTGAAAATAAAGATTTATACAATTAAAATAAATAGTCAATGCATCTAAAAAATTATAAAATATAGTTTGAAATTAATTATTTTGGCTATAATTTTTTATATATCTCTAAATTACAGTGCTCCAATTTTGTTTTACGGATTTTACCTAAAAAAGTAAAAATACACAGTTGAAATAAATAGTCATTGCATCGCAAAAGAATAAATAAAAAGAGTATACAATTACAAGAAATTACAAGTGCAATTGTACACTCTTTTTATTTCTTATTTGATTCAATGATTATTTATTTCAACTATGTATTTTTTATAACTTTTTAGATGTCTTGACTATTTATTTCAATTGTATAAATTTTTATTTTCAAGTAATATTCAAAAAAAGATTAACTAAAATTTTATTATTTTTGTACAAATAAAAATATTTACCATAACTAATGTCGTCTGTCCAACTTTTATTATAAATTGTATTTAAAAAAATTATCTAAAAAATAATATTCTTAAAAAGAAAAAAATTCACGAAAATGCCACATGGACAGAAAAATCTACATGACAGGTGAGTGTACCCACACTTTTTGCTACATAAGCATTTAGGTGGTAATTATTCTCAAAAGGCCAAATTGAGGGGGTAATTCGAACCAGAGATAGTTTAGGGAGGAAAGTAATAATTCTCACATAGTTTAGGGGGTAACTAAGGTATTTTCCCTAAAAAATATTACAATCCCAAAATAATCCGTTATACCACAATTTCATCTCAATTAAACGACCTTACACCAATAAATAAGGGGTCCGAACCCCTAGCTAGTACTACTTACGACCTTTTCCTTGGGAGTGAAAAGGTTGAAATTCCTAAATTTTCTATACACAAATAATGTAAAATAAACACTGTCAGATCAGGCAAAAAAATAACTATAAGTAATTATTCGTGAAATTAATAACTTGAAAAATAAGTCAAAATCTTACTATAACATATTAAAGTTATATTGATAATTTTTTACACTGTTAGTATATACATTAAATCCTTTCTTTTCTTCTGATCTTGCTTTGGGGTTGGTAGTGAGACATTTTAAATAAATTAAAAGCACCATTTCTTTGCCCTTTTCCTTTTTTCTTTTGGTGGGGGCCGGGGGGAAGGGGGCGGGGAGGGAGTTATATTAGATATTTCAAAAAATTAAAAAGTTAAAAAGAAAACTCACAAAGTTTCTGCCAGTAATATCAAGAATCCCAGCAGCAGCTGAGGCATAGTTTATTCCAAATCGCATTTGGTCTCCAGAAGCCTCTGTGTATGGTGGAATGAGGGGTAATCTAAGCAATTGAGCTGCAAGTAATTATAAGTCAACAATTAATTCACTCAATATTCTAATTTTATCTATCTTTAAGAAGTTATATTACTGGTTTTTTTTTAATCCTTGTTTAAATACTTGATCTACTTATGAGAAGTTTCTTGGCAAGAAGCAATAATTCTCTTTATCATGTCAAGACATATTTTCCATATGGATTCCTATTTCTGTTTAAGGAAAAACAATCAATTATCTTCTTTTTTTTATAGTAATAAAAAAATTGAGAAAAAAGTCCACAATACTAGAGTCTAACATATTGTTATACCTAAGATCTAAGCTCGAAAGTATCACATTTCGCTTGATTATTGTGTATGTTAATACTCTAATCTTTTATTTAATCACTCTAAGAATTGATTTTTCTTAATATTCTATCAAAAAGGGAAAAAAAATAGAACTACTGAAACTTTAGAAGGAACTAAAAAGGCCAAAGATTATGTTTTTGCCTGCTGCCGAAACTATTTTCATCCGATAGCCACAAAAAATATATAAAATTTATATATTTTTCGTATATAACATACAAAAATGTATATATATTCAAAAACTATACAATTTTTTGCTATTATTTTTAGAGCGACTATACAATATTATTTTTCCGAATAAAAAAGAGAACCAAAGGATGAAAAAATGGAAATGAATTCCATGCACAAAGGGTTGGAAAATGAAATATTTGGAGGAAAAAACAAATATAAATAAGTGGATAAATGTGTGTATATTACCAATTACATCAACCATAGTGTAACCATTGGAGAAACGACCAGTAGGGCCACCATTAAAATCAATCCCATAAGGAAAATAATTAGCCTTTGCTAAAGAAGGCAAATTATTGTTGTTTCCATTGTCAATCAAAGAGTCTCCAAATATAAACATGGCTGGTACCAAAGCATTCCTCGTTCCATCTTCTTGACATATTGCATTATTAACCAATACAACAAACAACAGAAAACCTAAAGAAAATAGCCTAAACTCACTAGCCATTTCCTCAATATAGATGGATTTTCTCTACTTTCTTTGGTTAGTGTGTGTAAATAATAATGTAACTAGCTTGAAGTGAGAAGGAATGAAAAGGTGGCAAAGGGTTTAATAGAGGAGGTAGTTAGAGAGGAGTAAATGAATTCACCTGTTAGTTGTTTTATGCAGTAAATGAGTAATAATTGATGAGTGAGTACACAGGAATTATATTCCTTGGGGATAATATATTTCTACACTATACTTACTGCTATATTTCAGGCTGGTTTATTGATTTGATGGTTTTTTCACGTTCATAGTTTCACCTCATTAGGAATTGAAATTATTATGAACTATGAGCGATTTATGCAAAAAAAACCCCATTGAGCTTAAAATAATTACCCTTTTATATCCACTTAAAGACTATTTATAATATTTACCTATCTAATTAAAACTAATTAACCCTATCTACCCATCCATCCCAACTTATTTTTACCCATTTGGCTTAGTTTAGCTTGATTAGGCTTGACTTGAAGCTCTGCTCGACTCGGCTCGGCTCGGCTTGATTTGGTTTGGCTTGAGTTGATTTATTTTGGCTTGGTTCATGGAAAAAATCTTGAGAAAATTTAAGTAGATGTTGGGAATAAACACCGTAAAATAGTATTTACGGTATTAGTGATAAACACGGAACACTAAGTTATAGTTAAATCAGCAAGAATAAAAATGCAGCAATAATATCACCAAGATTTTACGTGGAAACCCTTCTGAATAAGGGAAAAAAGCACGGCCAAGAGGAGCAACTGATATCACTATAGCGAGGAATTTTACACTGTGCAGTAACGAGTAAAAAATAATCCTAAGACCACTATTCCCTTAAAAGAATTAAAACACTCTTTTTCTTTTTCCACCTCACTACAATATCTCTTACAATCTATTTTTATTCACAAACTATTTTCTTATAGTTTATGGAATACATTACTCTCTCATTTCTCTCTTTGTTGGTGTATAGAAATGAGAGTTGAAGCTCTCCTTTTATAGCCAAAATCTCTCTCTAAAGCCTACAATATTTGTCAATTTCTACACCATTTTTACAATTTCAACAAGGTTGGCTACCAACCAAACCAAGTCAACAAGGTTGGCTATCAAACCAAACCAAGTCAACAATATTGGCTACCAAATAATTTGAATGAGATGGACACTATATCAATCTCCCCCTCCGGTCTCATTCATCTAGAGAAAGTAGCAATATCTTCTAGTCTAAGCGCATGCCGACAAGTTCTTTACATAGCTCGAACTTGTCTCTTGGTACCACCTTGGTCAACATATCTGCAGGATTTTCACTCGTGTGAATCTTTTTGACTTGAAGTGGTTCGCTCTCCACTTGCTCACGGATCCAATAATATTTAACATCGTTGTGTTTTGTTCTCGCATGGTACATGGAGTTTTTGCTCAGGTCTATTATACTCTGACTGTCACAATAAACATCATACTCCATCTGTCGCAATCCAAGTTCTTAAGGAAATCTCTTGAGCCATATCATATCTTTGTCAGCTTCAGTAGCCGCAATATACTCTGCTTCAATTGTAGATAGTGCGACACACTTCTACAACTTCGACTGCCATGATATAGCTCCCCCTGAAAAAGTAAACAAATATCCAGTAGTGGATCTTCTATTATCAAGGTCACCTGCCATATCCGAATCTGTATAGCCCTTCAAAATTAGATTTGATCCTCCAAAACATAAGCATTCATGTGAGCTTCCTCTTAGATACCTGAGTATCCACTTTACAGCTTCCCAATGCTCTTTTCCTGGATTTTCGATAAATTTACTAACAACACCGACTGCATAAGCAATATCTGGTTGAGTGCATACCATTGCATATATCAAACTTCTGACGGCAGAGGAATAATGAATCTTGGCCATTCTCTCTTTTTTTCTCCATTGTTGTAGGACACATCTTCTTACTCAACTTCAGATGACTAGGAAGGGGTGTGCGAACCAACTTTGCACTTTTCATATTGAAGCGCTCTAGTACACGTTCTATGTACTTCTCTTGTGACAAGTAAAGCTTCCTTTCGTTTCTCGAATGAGCAATTCTTGGGCCCAAAATCTGCTTAGCATGACCCCAAGTCTTTCATTGCAAAAGATTTATTCAACTGTTTCTTCAACTCGTCAATCTTGGAAGCATTTCTGCCCACAATCAACATATCATCCACATATAGCAAGAGGATAATAAAGTCATTATCAGAAATTTTTTGTATAAACACATAGTGATCTGAATAAGTCTTTTTGTAGCCTTGCTCCCCCATAACAAACTCAAACTTCTTATACCACTGTCTGGGAGCTTACTTCAATCCGTATAGACTCTTCTTAAGTTTGCATACAAGATTTTATTTACCTTTTACCTTGAAGCCCTCGGGTTATTCCATATAGATCTCCTCTTCTAAGTCACCGTGAAGAAAGGCAGTTTTCACATCCATCTGCTCAATCTCCAAATCAAGACTAGCAGTCAAACAAAGAACTTTCCGAATAGAGGACATTTTCACGATACGAGAAAATATTTCGTCAAAGTCAATACCTTTCCTTTGACTAAATCCCTTGACAACCAATCTAACTTTGTATATGTGCTTCAAACTATGTTCTTCAACTTTAACTTTGAACACCCACTTGTTCTTCAAATCTCCCATGCCTTTAGGAAATTTCACCAACTCATAAGTATGGTTCTCGTGCTGAGATTGTATCTCATCTTGCATAGCTTCAATCCATTAATCATTGCACTAATCTTTTATGGCCTCCGCATAATATTTAGGTTCTCCCCCATCAGTGAGTAATATATACTCAGCGGGTCAATAACAAGAGGAAGGAGTATGGGGTCTAGAAGACCTCCTGAGTGGAATATCTAACTCTTCCACAACTTCATGAGTAGGAGCATCTACCTCATCAACATTAGCGTTGTTATCATCATAACCATCAATATGTTGATTTGGAATATGGTTCTGAGCATCACCATCATCATTAAGCCCAACAACGTCATCTGCATTTGTAAGAGGAACTTGATCAAGATTAACTGAACCTTCAGAACTAAAAGGTTTTAGTTTCTCCACTTTATTAATATCTTCAATGGCTTGATCCTCCACGAAGATAATATCACGGCTTCTCACGACCTTCTTCTCAATTGGATCATATAGCCTGTAACCAAACTCATCAAGGCCATAACTAATGAAGATTCATTGCATTGTCTTGTCAGTTAATTTTAACCTCTCATCTTTAGGAACATGTACAAAAACTTTGCAACCAAACACTTTAAAGTGTTCATAGGAAACATCCTTTCCATATCAAACTCTCATCACTTTGCAAAGAAACCGCAAGGGATAGATTAATAACATGTGCGGCGGTCAATAAAGCCTCACCCAAAAAGGGATTCGACAACTTTGCTTCAGAAAGCAAACATCTGACTATTTCCATCAAGGTCATGTTCATCCTTTCTGCTAAACCATTAAGCTGAGGAGTCTTAGGAGGAGTCTTCTGGTGTCTGATACCTTATTGCTTGCAGTAATCGTCAAACGATCCACAATACTCACCACCATTATCAGTACGAATATACTTCAGCTTCTTTCCAGTTTCTCTTTCAACTGATGCCTGGAACTCTTAAAGATACCCAACACTTGATCTTTAATCTTCAAGATGCAGACCCAAAGTTTCCTTGAGAAATCATCAATGAAGGTAGAAAAATAAAGTGCACCACCCAAAGTCCTTGTCTTACTAGACCACATAAATCTGAATGTACCAACTCAAGCAACTCTGTCTTTCTTGAAGTAGGATGAGACTGGAAAGAAACTTTTTTTTTGTTTTCCAGCCAAGCAGTGCTCACATTTTTCTAATTTTGCACTTTTAAAATTTGATAACAATTTCTTCTTGGCCAAAGATTTAGTCATTTCCCGCTAATATGGCTAAGCCTCTTATGCCATAATGTTGAAGAGTTATCTCTCTCAAAGGCATTCACCATATCAACACAGGTAGAGGTCGTAGTCCAGTATAGACCACGACGTTTTTCCCCACAAGCCACAATCATGGAACCCTTAGTGAGCTTCCAATTTCCAGCACCATTGGTACTAACATATCCCTCATCATCCAAAACACCAACAGAGATCAATTGCAAACGAACATCAGGTGCATGCTTTACATTGTTTAAAACTAGTTTAATTCCAATACTAGTTTCCAAACAAATCGTTCCAACACCATCCACCCTAAATACTGTCTCATTACCCATACTCAAAGTTTCAAAGTCACCCTGAGTATAGGATGAGAAAAAATCCTTCCTTGAGGTCACATGAGATGCGGCACCACTGTCCACTACCCAGCTTGACTCATCACAAGAAATATTTATCAGGTCTGCATCAAGGACAATAACAAGATCTTCTGTAGTGACGGTGGCCACACGATTGCCATCTTCTTTCTGTTCTTCACTATCTCTATTCTCCCTTTTCAAAATCCGGCAGAGCTTCTTTGTGTGCCATTTCTTCCCGCAATGATACACTCATTATCTTTAAGCTTGCTTCTGGATTTGCTTTTATTATGCTCTTTATTATGAGAACCCCGATTCTTGTTTCTCCCCCTAGAGTCAGTCACCAAGACATCTGATGAGGAGGAACCTTGAGATTTTCTTCTCATCTCTTCATTTAAAAGGCTGCTCTTGGCAAGATCCATAAAGATCACACCATCCGGAGCAAAATTTGATAATGAAGTTCTAAGAATTTTCCAAGAATCTGGTAAGGAACCAAGTATAAACAAGCCTTGAATTTCTTCATCAAATTTAATGCCATAGCAGATAACTGGTTCATGATCCCCTGAAAATTATTCAGATGATATGTCATCGAGGAACCATCGTGGTATTTTAAATCCAACATCTGCTTTATCAAAAATATCTTGTTGTGTCCGGTTTTTCGAGTATACAAACTTTCACGGTGCTCTCATAGAGTCCGAGCATGTGTCTCCCCAAAAATATAGTTCAAAACATTATCGTCAACCCACTGTCTAATAAAGCCGCAAACCTGCCTGTGTAACAAACTCCACTATTTATTATCAGGCTTTATAGTGGTGAAGACGGGTAAATAAAAATTCTTGACATAGAGCAAATCTTCCATTTTGCCCTTCCAAATGATATAATTTGTGCTATTCAAAGTAACCATTCTACTAGTGTTGGCTTTCATTGTTGATCACAAATACAAATACTATTTATTGTGAGATCAAAGTAATTCTTTTTTGATGTGGAAGATCAGACTGTGCTGCATCCACAGAGCATACTTAGATAGAACGTTGGCTCTAATACCACTTATTGGGAATAAATCTCGTAAAATAGTATTCACGGTATTAGTGATAAACGCGGAACACTAAGTTATGGTTAAATCAGCAAGAATAAAAATGCAGCAATAATGACTCCAAGATTTTACGTAGAAACCCTTCTGAATACGGAAAAAACCACGGCCAAAAGGAGCAACTGATATCACTATAAAGAGGAATTTTACATTGTATAGTAACGAGTAAAAGATACTCCTAAGACCACTACACCCTCAAAAGAATTAAAATACTCTTTTGTTTTTTTCACCTCACTACAATATCTCTCACAGCCTATTTTTCTTCACAAACTATTTTCCTATAGTTTATGGAATATCTTACTCTCTCTCTTTTCTCTCTTTGTTGATATGTAGAAATGAGAGTTGAAACTCTCCTTTTATAGCCAAAATCTCACTCTCTAAAGCCTATAATATTTGACAATTTTTACACCATTTTTACAATTTCAACAAGGTTGGCTACCAACAAAACTAAGTCAATAAAATTGGCTACCAATATTTGACAAACTCAATAAAGTCAGCTATCAAACCAAACCAAGTCAATAATATTGGCTACCAAACAATTTGAATGAGATGGACACCGTATCAGTAGATTCATTTATCAATGGCTATTACTTAAAATTGACTAGTTTTATGGAACAAATGCATTTAAGAAATAAGGGCAAAGCGGCTAATATTTAAGACGGGAAAGAAGTATCATACGTTAACCTTGAACTCAACAAAGGAAAACATTTAAAACAAAGAGAAAAGAGTCAGCGCCACAAAAATTGAAAGGAAGTTATTAGTTGAGAAAATAAACAATATGAGTAACTGCTATAGTAATTATCCATGCTGCAGCCATGGATGAGCTGTGATTTAACAAAGGATTGGTCCCTTTGGGCGGAGCTCTCTGTGCCATTGATGCCGTGTTTACATTTATGCTACCTCACTTAATAATGTTGACCTCCGCTGCATTCCTTCATTAATACTTAGCTCCATTTGCAGCTGGTAATAGGATCAAGTCTCTCTGCGAAACACAGTTCCCTAGGGAAAAAGGTGCATGTTTATGACTCTGAGAAGTAAATGCAAAAACCTTTTTTTATTTCTGATTTTTTATGATTTGCATG
Organism: Nicotiana noctiflora; assembly: GCA_032618575.1. Taxonomy (NCBI): domain Eukaryota; kingdom Viridiplantae; phylum Streptophyta; class Magnoliopsida; order Solanales; family Solanaceae; genus Nicotiana; species Nicotiana noctiflora. The sequence goes on along the minus strand of JASVEL010003651.1, from coordinate 2,922 downwards.
CAGAAAATCTTATTTTTCTGTGTTGGGACAGTTGAGACTGTTGCTTCGTATTAACTACACTGGCCTTTGTATTTGACTTGAATTTTCTGTTATTACCTTCCTGGATGTTCTAACTACGTTCATTGCAAAGTACACTTAATTTCATGCCCATTAACGTTAGATTGTATTATAAGAAATGACCACTCTAGCTCACACAAGGCATTATGGAATCACACTAGGTATGTTGTTGTTACAGCGTAAGTTGTATAACACAAACTGGATATTTGTATCTTCCAATTTCTCAATGGTTAGTTTAGACAATACAATGTCTTTAAGAGCTCCATATAGTTTTGGAGTGTAGCGTACATGGTTTCTCTACTCTTATAAAGTGATATCGCACTTATTTTTACCACAAATAATTAGTTTGAGGCATTTTATATGTCTCCTATACAATGGAGATCCATTGAAGAAAGATCCTGAAAACAATTAGCAACCAAAAGTGGGATCCTAGCTCAAACCAAGTGCATTGAACGGGCAAAGTAGGTTAGTTTTTAGGCAAATTTGATCCCAAAAAAAGGTTCCACAATTGAAGATATTAGCAGAGGCATCTCATTAAATTGACTAAAGTTCTAAAGAATCAGAGATAAAATATACATATACATAAAATTGGATATCATCAGATCACACAGTAAACAACCTTACAGGTATCCTATTCCCACTTCTACGCCGAAGCTACATGGCTAAGAATGCCTCAAGGCTTCCATAACTTCATGGTGCAGTCTTCTCCATAGGTGGCGACAAGGTTTATATGGGGATGGTGAGTGATACCAATTACTTCCTTTTCATGTACCTGCCATAAAGCAGAGAAGTATAACTTTCAGCGACTTGCTTTTTATCCTGATCCTAAAGCCAAGAACACCAAAAACCCACCTAAAATTTAAGTAAAAATAGCACGGCTAGCCAGTTTTCGAACTGGTCATTCAAAAATAACCAGCGTTTGCAAAGTCATAGAAAAATAGCCACTATTTTGCTGCAACACGAAAAGTTCCAGCATAATATACTGGAGATTCGTGCACCTGTATATGAACTTCCAGCATATTATGGTGAATCTCCTACATGCGGAAAGTTCCAATATAATATACTGGAGAATGGAGCACATATATTATGTTGGACCAGTATATTTGCTAGAAAAATGCATTAAGAATTGCAACAGTCCAAGTATCTTAAAACTGTGTAGCAGTTATTTACTGCATGACAGTCATTTAGTTTCTATGTTATACCTAATTTGTCTGAGTTGGATTTTATTTTCAATTGAGTTTGTAAACTCTATAATTTGTTTGAGGTTTCTAATGAAGATGTAAGTTCGCTTTCATTATCAGACTCCTGATTTTTCTTTCAAAGTTCTTCAAACTCATGTTCAACTTGTTTAATTACTAGTGAATCGGATTTTTCTATTCTTCATTCCCGGTAAAACCTACAATTGGTATCAGAGCTTTCTTTCTTTCTTAAGGGATCTGCGGGTGTTCATTAAACTCAAACTCTCAACAAGACAGACTTGTCAAGCATGAAAGCAGAATCAAATTTCTCAACAATGGCACCTCCTGTTTTCAATGGTGAAAATTGCCAAATTTGGGTTGTAAGGATGTAAACTCATCTGGAGGCAGTCAGGAGGATTATGAAGTTCCTCCACTGCCCAACAATCCAACTATGTCCCAGATTAAGAACCATAAAGACAAGAAAACCATAAAACCAAAGGCAAAGGCATGTCTATTTTCAGCAATATCTTCTATAATTTTCACTGGAATTATGTCTCTAAAGTCAACCAAAGCCATCCAGGATTATCTCAAAGCAGAATACAAAGGGGGTGAAAGGATCAGAGGTATGCAAGTTCTAAATCTCATTAAAGACTTCGAGATGCAGAAGATGAAAGAAAATGAAACCATAACAATACAAGAATCGTTGAACCCGGAACCAAGCAATCTTACCCAATCTTACCCTGTTTGATGAAACCATCAAAGATTACACTGAAAGGCTCCTAAACATAGCAAACAGGGTAAGATTGCTTGGTTTCGGGTTCAACGATTCTTGTATTGTTGAAAAAATTCTCGAAATTGTGCCGGAGAGATTTGAAGCAACCATAACTACTTTGGAACATACCAAGGATCTATCCATGATCACTTTGGCAGAATTGTTGAATGCTTTGCAGACTCAAGAACAACGAAAGGTTATGCGAGAAGAAGGAAATAATGAGGGAGCATTACCAGGCGAACATCAAGAAGGTGGCAGAAACAAAAAGAATAAGAACAAGAAGAATCAACCAACAAATGATGATGGCATTTCAGCAAATACCACCAAAGGTAAAGCAGGAAACTCAAAGAGAAGTTATCCTCCTTGTAAGCATTGTGGCAAAAAAGGCCATCCACTATACAAGTGTCAGAAAAGGCCTGATGGCAGGTGTAGTAAATGCAATCAACTTGGGCATGAAGCTGTTATTTGCAAGAACAACGGTCAGCAGCAAGAAGCAGATGCTCAGATTATTGATGGAGACGAGGACTCTTTGTCGCTACATATTTTCCAAGCAGATCATCGAGCGACTGTTGGCCAATTGACAGTAGATGCACTAACCACATGACAAATGACAAGGCCCTTTTTAAGGAATTAAAGCCCACGACCATTACTAAAGTCAGAATAGGTAATGGTAAACATATTGTTGTCAGAGTAAAATGATCAATTGCTATTCCAAGTCATTCAGGCATTAAAACAATTTATGATGTGCTTTACGTACCCGACATACACCAAAACTTGCTAAGTGTCAGATCAATTGATGGAAAAAGGCTACAAATTAATTTTTGAAGATAAACATTGCTTGATCAAGGATGTTTCAAATCAAGAATTGTTTAAAATAAAAATGAGGCAAAAGTTTCTGCTTAGATCCATTTGAGG